>JAHBCN010009559.1:0-34615 GCA_019359885.1 Listronotus oregonensis
TTGCCTTACGGAAGTTTTTTTAAAACTGTTGTCAAACCTAGGGGTCCTTACACAGTCTAGGGTTAGTCCTGCCATTTCAAAGCAGCGAACCCCCCTACCGCTCATAACATATGTGATTTTTTCCCTTTTTTCGATTATGAAAGCATTTTTAATTGTGAATTCCATAAATGCTGACAGATAATCCCCCTTAAATACCGTTCGCCCCGACGAATAGATCTTTCCCCCCGAACCCCAACCCTGGGGGAAGAACCCAGTCTGTACAAAAATTCCCCTTTTCCCTACTTATGGGTTCTTAATCAGGGTTATCGTGAATTACTTTCCCAAACCCCCTCAGCGATTACTACTCAATACCTTCAAGTGTATGGATTGCCTTCAATAAAAAAAATAATCAACAAGAAGATGACGAGGTTAAAGAATTACTATAAGGGCATGTACTTGCAAAGGGGGAGTGAAACTTTGGAACTTTGCGCAGGGCATCCTTACTTTTATTTGGGTTTTAGCGCATCATCAACAACATGTAGATTATTTTTTAAAAACCCTTTTTTGCGAAGAATATCACACGTTAAAACAGGAGAACTAAAATATCAGGTTTAGTACAGGTTGATGATGTGGGGAAGGGGTTCGAAAGATTTTTAATAGTAACCGCTCGGGGGGCTGTAAAACCCAATTTACAATCCCCCCTGATTTATAACCAGAAAGCAGGAACATATACTAGGCTTTGGTACGGACGGGGGTTGCCCCCCCCAGGGTTCGTATTAGGGGGGGAAGGTCTATTTGTCGGGATCGAGTGGTAAGATCATTTAGTCGGTTTCATATGGTTTACGATTAAATCTTTAAAGAATCTAAAGGGGGAAAAGTCCATAACCTAATTTAGGGGGGGGTGGGTTCTCTTCTTTAAAATGGCGGAAAAGTCAGTTAAAGTGTGGTTTGACAACGGTTGTAAATATTTCTGAAATTCCTAAAAAAAATAAAATTTTCCCCGTCCTTTAGGGGCGTTTTGGGAAGGCTGAAGGGATTTCCCGGGTTTTGGCCCCTTGAGATTTTTGATCAACATAAAAAAAGTTATCAAAATACCAAGTTTCATAAAAAATGACCGGTGTTTATTTGCCATATTATGTTTGTGGGGTGTTCTTTTATTTTTTTTGCATAGCTTACTCTGCTAAATAAAAAAAATATTTAAATTTATAATTTTCTAGTCATGTGTAACACTCTACTTTTTCTGTGCTAATTCAGTAAAAAATGGATACGGGTTTTCCTGTATTAACACAGTGTTTCAGTACAATTGTGTCGTGACAAAAATCGAACTTTTTTATGTGCATATTTGGTGTCGCTTTTTGACTTGGGTTCGGGGTTACCGATATAAATCTAATAACATATAACCCCCCTGGCCTCCGGAAAAAAAAACTTCTTTCGTATAGAGTCGTATAAACTTTTAATTTTTTAAATTTTAATGTAACTAATTTAGTAACCAAGATTATCAAAACAACAAATAATAAAAAGTGCCGCATGCCGCATTGATATCAGCGAAGTTAGGAACATTAAACTGTTGGTTCCGTCCGAATAGCATAATCCAGACATTAGTGGGGGGTTGCTTGGAGGTAGTAGTTATTCATTTGTATAACGTATGTGGTAGCATTATCGCATAGTTTAAAGGGTGCCGTAAAATGCAATATATTATGCATGTTTCGGTAATTGAATAATGTTAACGGGTAAACATCTAAAAACCTGGTACCCATTGTCCCTAAGTACATGGGATAATCCAGCCTGAGTAGGTGGTGTTAAAACAATAAATATTATTTTATAGTATCTTATTGTTACAGTGGCTATTTTATTTAAAAAAAAACAATAAAAAAATCAATAATGTAATGAATAAAAAATAATTTTTTTGGCGGGTTTTTTCGTTATGTTCAAATTGTCACGTATCATATTTAAAAATTGACATTTATGATCCTTGGCTTTATGTAATGTTTAAACTCCAAGGCTTTTTCAAAGCCTAAAAAAAACAAAGTACTAAGTATCGTGGATGTCAGATATGCACCGCTACCCTTTTTGGGCGACGCGACACATGATATTAACCGTAAAGAACCCACAAAAATTTTTTTTACACTCAAATATTTTTGAAAATTATTTACAATGTAACCGGAAGTTGATTTTTTAAGTTAAAAATAAAACCGAAAGTAAAGTCAAAGTAAAAAATAGCTTTATTGTCCCAAAAGACACAAAAATATCGTAGACAAAGCCATATTTATAATACCTATAATAAAATATACAATATACAATTAAAAAAAAATGTAATAGTAAGTAGAAATGTAATATTACTTTGTTTCAAAAGGTTCTTTAAAGTCGTCAATTTGCAAATCGTTCCCTTTTTCGGATATTTGGGGGGTTCTGCACCAAAGTTATGGGCTAAACATAGGTTTATTTAGAGTGAAGTTATCCATAAACCCCCATAAATCTTCTCGATGGTGCAGATTGTGACGCCCGGGCCCACTACCTAATTCCAGGCCAGTTTTTAAACAAATTAGAATAAAAATATATGTTTATAGAAAAATTAATATTTATAGAGGGGGTCCCTAAAAATCGAACAAATAAATTTTGTCAAAAAATTTTGTTAATTTTTAAAAATAAAATACTTAAAGATGTTGTTTTAAAAATAAATAAACGCAAAGAAAAAAAAATATTAAAAAAAAATTTTAAAAAAAGACTATTTAAAAATTGTCGTTTAAAGTTTCCTTTCCGCTAAAAAACCTTGCAAAATTGGGAAAAAAAAAACATATAATAACGAATTTTTAAAATTTGACAGCTAAGACCTTCTTGTGTTGCTTCCAAAAAAATATAAAAAGTTCTATTAAACCTAAAGAACTAAATGGCGTCTACTGTGAGTGCTGGCAAAAAACTGCTATTAAAAAAAAAATCATTAAAAATGAAGTTTTTTTTAAAGTTTGACAACTAAGACCTTCTTGTGTTGCTATAAAAAAAAAAAGAAATGTTCTTTTGAACCTAAAGAACTAAATGGCGTCTACTGTTAGTGCTGGGCCTCGCAAAATTAATAAAAAAAAAAAATCATATAAAAAAAGACGTTTTTTTAAAAATTTTTCAACTAAGACCTTCTTTGTTGCTTCCAAAAAAAAATAAAATGTTCTTTTGAACCTAAAGAACTAAATGGAGTCTACCGTTAGTGCTGGAAGCCTCCAAAATTGAGAGCAAAAAAATTATATAAAAAATGACGTTTTAAAGTTTGACAGCTAAGACCTTCTTGTGTTGCTTCCAAAAAAAAATAGAAATGTTCTTCTAAACCTAAAGAACTAAATAGCGTCTACTGTAGTGCTGGCAAGCCTCGCAAAATTGAGAAAAAAATAAATCATATAAAAAATGAGTTTTTTAAAGTTTGACAGCTAAGACCTTCTTGTGTTGCTTCCAAAAAATATAGAAATGTTCTTTTGAACCTAAAGAACTAAATGGCGTCTACTGTAGTGCTGGCAAGCCTCGCAAAATTGAAAAAAATAAATCATATAAAAAATGAGTTTTTTAAAGTTTGACAGCTAAGACCTTCTTGTGTTGCTTCCAAAAAAATATAGAAATGTTCTTTTGAACCTAAAGAACTAAATGGCGTCTACTGTTAGTGCTGGCAAGCCTCGCAAAATTGAAAAAAAATAAACATATTAAAAAATGAGTTTTTTAAAGTTTGACAGCAAAGACCTTCTTGTGTTGCTTCCAAAAAATATAGAAATGTTCTTTTGAACCTAAAGAACTAAATGGCGTCTACTGTTAGTGCTGGCAAGCCTCGCAAAATTGAGAAAAAAATAAATCATATAAAAAATGACGTTTTTTAAAGTTTGACAGCTAAGACCTTCTTGTGTTGCTTCCAAAAAAATATAGAAATGTTCTTTTAAACCTAAAGAACTAAATGGCGTCTACTGAGTGCTGGCAAGCCTCGCAAAATTGAGAAAAAAATAAATCATATAAAAAATGACGTTTTTTTAAAGTTTGACAGCTAAGACCTTCTTGTGTTGCTTCAAAAAAATATAGAAATGTTCTTTTGAACCTAAAGAACTAAATGGCGTCTACTGTGAGTGCTGGCAAGCCTCGCAAAATTGAGAAAAAAAATAAATCATATAAAAAATGACGTTTTTTTAAAGTTTGACAGCTAAGACCTTCTTGTGTTGCTTCCAAAAAAATATAGAAATGTTCTTTGAACCTAAAGAACTAAATGGCGTCTACTGTTAGTGCTGGCAAGCCTCGCAAAATTGAGAAAAAAAAATCATATAAAAAATGACGTTTTTTTAAAGTTTGACAGCTAAGACCTTCTTGTGTTGCTTCCAAAAAATATAGAAATGTTCTTTAACCTAAAGAACTAAATGGCGTCTACTGTAGTGCTGGCTAAGCTCGCAAAATG
Source organism: Listronotus oregonensis (assembly GCA_019359885.1). Classification (NCBI taxonomy): domain Eukaryota; kingdom Metazoa; phylum Arthropoda; class Insecta; order Coleoptera; family Curculionidae; genus Listronotus; species Listronotus oregonensis. The sequence goes on from JAHBCN010009559.1 coordinate 4,397, forward strand.
AAAAAAAATATTAAAAAAAAATGAGTTTTAAAATGACTACTTAAAGAACTCTTGTCGTTGCTTAAATAGAAATGTCTTTTACCAAAGAACTAAATGGCGTCTACTTTATTGGCACTGAAATTGAGAAAAAAAAATCATATAAAAATGACGTTTTTTAAAGTTTGACAGCTAAGACCTTCTTGTGTTGCTTCCAAAAAAATATAGAAATGTTCTTTTAAACCTAAAGAACTAAATGGCGTCTACTGTAAGTGCTGGCAAGCCTCGCAAAATTGAGAAAAAATAAATCATATAAAAATGAGTTTTTTAAAGTTTGACAGCTAAGACCTTCTTGTGTTGCTTCCAAAAAAATATAGAAATGTTCTTTTGAACCTAAAGAACTAAATGGCGTCTACTGTTAGTGCTGGCAAGCCTCGCAAAATTGAGAAAAAAATAAATCATATAAAAAATGACGTTTTTAAAAGTTTGACAGCTAAGACCTTCTTGTGTTGCTTCCAAAAAAATAGAAATGTTCTTTTGAACCTAAAGAACTAAATGGCGTCTACTGTTAGTGCTGGCAAGCCTCGCAAAATTGAGAAAAAAATAAATATATAAAAAATGACGTTTTTTTAAAGTTTGACAGCTAAGACCTTCTTGTGTTGCTTCCAAAAAAATATAGAAATGTTCTTTAAACCTAAAGAACTAAATGGCGTCTACTGTGAGTGCTGGCAAGCCTCGCAAAATTGAGAAAAAAATAAATCATATAAAAAATGACGTTTTTTAAAGTTTGACAGCTAAGACCTTCTTGTGTTGCTTCCAAAAAAATATAGAAATGTTCTTTTAAACCTAAAGAACTAAATGGCGTCTACTGTAAGTGCTGGCAAGCCTCGCAAAATTGAGAAAAAAATAAATCATATAAAAAATGACGTTTTTAAAGTTTGACAGCTAAGACCTTCTTGTGTTGCTTCCAAAAAATATAGAAATGTTCTTTTGAGCCTAAAGAACTAAATGGCGTCTACTGTTAGTGCTGGCAAGCCTCGCAAAATTGAAGAAAAAAAAAACATAAAAAATGACGTTTTTAAAGTTTGACAGCTAAGACCTTCTTGTGTTGCTTCCAAAAAATATAGAAATGTTCTTTTAAACCTAAAGAACTAAATGGCGTCTACTGTGAGTGCTGGCAAGCCTCGCAAATTGAAAAAAACATATAAAAATGAGTTTTTTAAAGTTTGACAGCTAAGACCTTCTTGTGTTGCTTCAAAAAATATAGAAATGTTCTTTAAACCTAAAGACTAAATGGCGTCTACTGTGAGTGCTGGCAAGCCTCGCAAAATTGAAAAAAATAAATCATATAAAAAATGACGTTTTTTAAAGTTTGACAGCTAAGACCTTCTTGTGTTGCTTCCAAAAAAATATAGAAATGTTCTTTTAAACCTAAAGAACTAAATGGCGTCTACTGTGAGTGCTGGCAAGCCTCGCAAAATTGAGAAAAAAATAAATCATATAAAAAATGACGTTTTTTAAAGTTTGACAGCTAAGACCTTCTTGTGTTGCTTCCAAAAAATATAGAAATGTTCTTTTAAACCTAAAGAACTAAATGGCGTCTACTGTGAGTGCTGGCAAGCCTCGCAAAATTGAGAAAAAAAATAAATCATATAAAAAATGACGTTTTTTAAAGTTTGACAGCTAAGACCTTCTTGTGTTGCTTCCAAAAAATATAGAAATGTTCTTTTAACCTAAAGAACTAAATGGCGTCTACTGTTAGTGCTGGCAAGCCTCGCAAAATTGAGAAAAAAAAATCATATAAAAAATGACGTTTTTTTAAAGTTTGACAGCTAAGACCTTCTTGTGTTGCTTCCAAAAAAATATAGAAATGTTCTTTTAAACCTAAAGAACTAAATGGCGTCTACTGTAAGTGCTGGCAAGCCTCATAAATTGGAAAAAAAAATCATATAAAAATGACGTTTTTTAAAGTTTGACAGCTAAGACCTTCTTGTGTTGCTTCCAAAAAAATATAGAAATGTTCTTTTGAACCTAAAGAACTAAATGGCGTCTACTGTTAGTGCTGGCAAGCCTCGCAAAATTGAGAAAAAAATAAAACATTAAAAAATGACGTTTTTTAAAGTTTGACAGCTAAGACCTTCTTGTGTTGCTTCAAAAAAATCTAGAAATGTTCTTTTGAACCTAAAGAACTAAATGGCGTCTACTGTAGTGCTGGCAAGCCTCGCAAAATTGAGAAAAAAAATCATATAAAAAATGACGTTTTTTAAAGTTTGACAGCTAAGACCTTCTTGTGTTGCTTCAAAAAATAGAAATGTTCTTTTAACCTAAAGAACTAAATGGCGTCTACTGTGAGTGCTGGCAAGCCTCGCAAAATTGAAAAAAAAATAAATCATATAAAAAATGACGTTTTTTAAGTTTGACAGCTAAGACCTTCTTGTGTTGCTTCCAAAAAAATATAGAAATGTTCTTTTAAACCTAAAGAACTAAATGGCGTCTACTGTGAGTGCTGGCAAGCCTCGCAAAATTGAGAAAAAAAAAACATATAAAAAATGACGTTTTTTAAAGTTTGACACTAAGACCTTCTTGTGTTGCTTCAAAAAAATATGAAATGTTCTTTAAACCTAAAGAACTAAATGGCGTCTACTGTAGTGCTGGCAAGCCTCGCAAAATTGAGAAAAAATAAACATTAAAAAATGACGTTTTTTTAAAGTTTGACAACTAAGACCTTCTTGTGTTGCTTCCAAAAAATATAGAAATGTTCTTTTAACCTAAAGAACAAATGGCGTCTACTGTAGTGCTGCAAGCCTGCAAAATTGAGAAAAAATAAACATTAAAAAATGACGTTTTTAAAGTTTGACAGCTAAGACCTTCTTGTGTTGCTTCAAAAAAATTAGAAATGTTCTTTTGAACCTAAAGAACTAAATGGCGTCTACTGTAGTGTGGCAACCTGAAAATTGAGAAAAAATAAAACATATAAAAAATGACGTTTTTAAATTTGACAGCTAAGACCTTCTTGTGTTGCTTCCAAAAAAATTAGAAATGTTCTTTTAACCTAAGAACTAAATGGCGTCTACTGTATGTGGCAAGCCTCGCAAAATTGAAAAAAATAAAACATAAAAATGACGTTTTAAATTTGACAGCTAAGACCTTCTTGTGTTGCTTCCAAAAAATATAGAAATGTTCTTTTAAACCTAAAGAACTAAATGGCGTCTACTGTAGTGCTGGCAAGCCTCGCAAAATTGAGAAAAATAAATCATATAAAAAATGACGTTTTTTTAAAGTTTGACAGCTAAGACCTTCTTGTGTTGCTTCCAAAAAAATAAGAAATGTTCTTTTAACCTAAAGAACTAAATGGCGTCTACTGTGAGTGCTGGCAAGCCTCGCAAAATTGAGAAAAAAATAAATCATATAAAAAATGAGTTTTTTAAAGTTTGACAGCTAAGACCTTCTTGTGTTGCTTCCAAAAAATATAGAAATGTTCTTTTGAACCTAAAGAACTAAATGGCGTCTACTGTTAGTGCTGGCAAGCCTCGCAAAATTGAGAAAAAATAAAACATTTAAAAATGAGTTTTTTAAAGTTTGACAGCTAAGACCTTCTTGTGTTGCTTCCAAAAAATATAGAAATGTTCTTTTAAACCTAAAGAACTAAATGGAGTCTACTGTGAGTGCTGGCAAGCCTCGCAAAATTGAGGAAAAAAATAAAACATTAAAAAATGACGTTTTTTAAAGTTTGACAGCTAAGACCTTCTTGTGTTGCTTCAAAAAATATAGAAATGTTCTTTTAACCTAAGAACTAAATGGCGTCTACTGTAGTGCTGGCAAGCCTCGCAAAATTGAGAAAAAATAAACATTAAAAAATGACGTTTTTTAAAGTTTGACAGCTAAGACCTTCTTGTGTTGCTTCCAAAAAACTATAAATGTTCTTTTAAACCTAAAGAACTAAATGGCGTCTACTGTAGTGCTGGCAAGCCTCGCAAAATTGAGAAAAAAATAAAAATATAAAAATAGACGTTTTTAAAATTTGACAGCTAAGACTCTTCTTGTGTTGCTTCCAAAAAAATTAGAAATGTTCTTTTAAACCTAAAGAACTAAATGGCGTCTACTGTAGTGTGGCAAGCCTCGCAAAATTGAGAAAAAAATAAATCATATAAAAAATTGACGTTTTTTTAAAGTTTGACAGCTAAGACCTTCTTGTGTTGCTTCAAAAAAATATAGAAATGTTCTTTTGAACCTAAAGAACTAAATGGACGTTACTGTTAGTGCTGGCAAGCCTCGCAAAATTGAGAAAAAAAATACATTATAAAAAATGACGTTTTTTAAAGTTTGACAGCTAAGACCTTCTTGTGTTGCTTCCAAAAAAATATAGAAATGTTCTTTTAACCTAAAGAACTAAATGGCGTCTACTGTGAGTGCTGGAAGCCTCGCAAAATTGAGAAAAAAATAAATCATATAAAAAATGACGTTTTTTTAAAGTTTGACAACTAAGACCTTCTTGTGTTGCTTCAAAAAATATAGAAATGTTTTTGACCTAAAGAACTAAATGGCGTCTACTGTAGTGCTGGCAAGCCTCGCAAAATTGAGAAAAAAAATAAATTATAAAATGACGTTTTTTTAAAGTTTGACAGCTAAGACCTTCTTGTGTTGCTTCCAAAAAATATAGAAATGTTCTTTTGAACCTAAAGAACTAAATGGCGTCTACTGTAGTGCTGGCAAGCCTCCAAAATTGAGAAAAAAATAAATCATATAAAAAATGACGTTTTTTAAAGTTTGACAGCTAAGACCTTCTTGTGTTGCTTCCAAAAAAATATAGAAATGTTCTTTTGAACCTAAAGAACTAAATGGCGTCTACTGTGAGTGCTGGCAAGCCTCGCAAAATTGAGAAAAAAATAAATTATATAAAAAATGACGTTTTTTTAAAGTTTGACAGCTAAGACCTTCTTGTGTTGCTTCCAAAAAAATATAGAAATGTTCTTTTGAACCTAAAGAACTAAATGGCGTCTACTGTTAGTGCTGGCAAGCCTCGCAAAATTGAGAAAAAAATAAATCATATAAAAAATGACGTTTTTTAAAGTTTGACAGCTAAGACCTTCTTGTGTTGCTTCCAAAAAAATATAGAAATGTTCTTTTGAACCTAAAGAACTAAATGGCGTCTACTTTTAGTGCTGGCAAGCCTCACAAAATTGAGAAAAAAAATAAATCATATAAAAAATGACGTTTTTTTAAAGTTTGCCAGCACTCACAGTAGGCGCCATTTAGTTCTTTAGGTTTAAAAGAACATTTCTATATTTTTTGGAACAACACAAGAGTTTGCTGTCAAATTTAAAAACGTCATTTTTATATTTTTCTCAATTTGCGAGCTTGCCAGCCTACTAGCGCTATTTAGTTCTTTAGGTTTAGAAGAATATTTCTATATTTTTTGGAAAAACAAGAAATTAAGCGTCATAAAAACGTCATTTTTTATATTATTTTTTCTCAATTTTGCGAGGCTTCGCCTAACAGTAGACGCCATTTAGTTCTTTAGGTTGAAAAGACATTTCTATATTTTTTGAGCAACAGAAGTCTTAGCTTCAAACTTTAAAAAAACGTCATTTTATAGATTTATTTTTTTCTCAATTTTCGAGCTTGCCAGCACTACATAGACGCCATTTATTCTTTAGGTTCAAAAGCATTTCTATTTTTTGGAGCAACACAAGAAGGTCTTAGTGTCAAACTTTAAAAAACTCATTTTTTAAATGATTTATTTTTCTCAATTTTGCGAGGCTTGCCAGACTTAGTAGACGCCATTTAGTTTTTAGGTTCAAAAGAACATTTCTATATTTTTTGGAGCAACACAAGAAGGTCTTAGCTGTCAAACTTTAAAAAAACGTCATTTTTAATGATTTATTTTTTTCTCAATTTTGCGAGGCTTGCCAGCACTCACAGTAACGCCATTTAGTTCTTTAGGTTCAAAGAACATTTCTATATTTTTTGGTAGCAACACAAGAAGGTCTTAGCTGTCAAATTTAAAAAACGTCATTTTATATGATTTATTTTTTCTCAATTTTGCGAGGCTTGCCAGCACTCACAGTAACGCCATTTAGTTCTTTAGGTTTAAAAGAACATTTCTAATTTTTTGGAGCAACACAAGAAGGTCTTAGCTGTCAAACTTAAAAAAACGACATTTTTTATATGATTTATTTTTTTCTCAATTTGCGAGCTTGCCAGCACTAACAGTAGACGCCATTTATTCTTTAGGCTCAAAAGAACATTTCTATATTTTTTGGAAGCAACACAAGAAGGTCTTAGCGTCAAACTTTAAAAAACGTCATTTTTATATGATTTATTTTTTCTCAATATCGAGGCTTGCCAGCACTCACAGTAGACGCCATTTAGTTCTTTAGGTTTAAAAGAACATTTCTATATTTTTTGGAAGCAACACAAGAAGGTCTTAGCTGTCAAACTTTAAAAAAACATCATTTTTTATGTTTTATTTTTTTCTCAATTTTGCGAGGCTTGCCAGCACTAACAGTAGACGCCATTTAGTTCTTTAGGTTTAAAAGAACATTTCTATATTTTTTGGAAGCAACACAAGAAGGTCTTAGCTGTCAAACTTTAAAAAACATCATTTTTATATGATTTATTTTTTTCTCAATTTTGCGAGGCTTGCCAGCACTAACAGTAGACGCCATTTAGTTCTTTAGGTTCAAAAGAACATTTCTATATTTTTTATAGCAACACAAGAAGGTCTTAGCGTCAAACTTTAAAAAAACTTCATTTTTTATATGATTTATTTTTTTCTCAATATTGCGAGGCTTGCCAGCACTCACAGTAGACGCCATTTAGTTCTTTAGGTTTAAAAGAACATTTCTATATTTTTTTGGAAGCAACACAAGAAGGTCTTAGCTGTCAAACTTTAAAAAAATGTCATTTTTATATGATTTTTTTCTCAATTTTGCGAGGTTTTTGCGGAAAGGAAACTTAAAACGACAATTTTTTTAAATAGTCTATTTTTAAACATTTTTTTTAATATTCTTTTTTTCTTTGCGTTTATTTTATTTTTAAAACAACATCTTTAAGTATTTTATGTTTAAAATTAACATAATTTTTGACAAAATTTACTTTGTACAGACCTTTTAGGGACACCCTCTATAAATATTAATTTTTCTATAAACATATATTTTTATTCTAATTTGTTTAAAAAACTTGCCTGGAATTAGGTAGTAGGCCGGGCGGCACAATCTGCACCATCGAGAAGATTTTATGGCTGGCCTTTCATGGATAACTTCACTCTAACGGTTTACTTGTCATATTGAATGTTTAATACCATTTACAATGTTTCATAGCATTTTGCTATATCTTTTCGTTTATATTTGCTTAAAATTTTATATGAAATTAAAATAATTAATTTACATGATATACAAGGTGTAACATTAAAAAAGATAACGTATACTGTGTCCAAACTTTGGGTTTACCCTGTATAAAATTATAATTTTTTGGGAAATATTATTGGTTGTGATTTTATCAGTCACCAAATTTTTTACTTTTTAGTTATTATTTAAATTGGTATATTCTCAAAGTGATAGATCTATCACTAACTTGTCAAAGCCAAAGTATTTTTCTACTATGTTTGTGTAATCACCCAAAAACGTAATTTATAACCAAACAATAAAATTAGATTACCAGAACTAACCAGAACTAACTGAATTTGGTGATTCTATTATTTTGGTAACAGGAAATTTATTTGGTGACAGATCTACTGTTTTGGGAACACAGTTATTCTTTCGAGCATAATTTCCGGTGATTATTTATTTATTTAGAATACAAACTGATATAAATTAAGGTACATAAATTTTATAATAAAGTAATTTTTGGCATAAAAAATAAATTTTGTGATATTATATAAAAATAAGAGAACTTCTTATGGTGATACAAAATATATTCCCAATATTATTTATTAAAAATTTTATAATTTTCCGTTGTTTATGATCTTTGCGCTGTTTATAATCTTGGCATAGTTTATTCATCCTGTAACTTATATACTTACGTTGCCCACAAGTAATAATTTCTATTCTTAAGGTCCAGCACTACACTTACACCGTTTTCATATAATAATTTCGCATGTCGTATTTATAAACTGGTAATTTTAAATATGCGCTTCAAGACACCGTCCCTTGAAAGTGAAAATAAAGTGCAGTAACACCGCATCTAAATTCAGTTGTGGTAATTCCGGCGCGCAAAGAACGCAACAAGACTAAAAGGAAATATAATCATGTGGACGGTTATTTGAGAAAGGGAAGAGGCGCTTGATTCTAGCATATGTGTGAGACAAATATTAATATTTGCAGCTTTTGTACGCGATTGGTTTGTTACATTTGTGTTTCTTTTTGGTTTTGGATAAATAGTCTTAAATTACGTAGGGTAAAGTGGAGTTTTAGACAAGTTGGGAAGCTCTAAAGGGAGGTCTTAATTACTCGGATTAAAGCAAGTTATTTAACATGGCTTTTCCGACAACTAAGAACAAAGTAAATCAAAAAGCTTTAGACAGCACCTATAAAACGTTTTTTATTAATGAGCCTGTCTAATTTGTCGATCAGCAAAATATTTTGCTGGTCGACTATTTCTAATTATGCTAACTCTCTGAAATTTTGCGAAACCCTAAAGGTAGTAAACACCAATTATAGGTATTAATGACGATCCAAAATATCCATCCTAAGGGTTGTTTTATCCAACCCCTTTGTAAAAAAGCTTGCTGGTTGACCATTTCTAATAATCTCAAGGCGATGAAACTTTGCAAAATAATCAAGAGAGTACCGATAAGGAAACTGTATTTTAATGGCGACTTAAAATAACTACCCCGAGGGTTGTTGGTATCATCCCCTTTGCAAAAAAGTTTGCTGGTTGACCATTCTAACATTGTCAAGACGATGAAAATTTACAAAATAATTAAGAGAGTACCCATAAAGAAACCGTATTAATTAACCACAACTTGAAATAACCACCTCGAGGGTTGTTGGTATCATCCCTTTGTAAAAAAGGTTGCTGGTCGACCACTTCTAACAATGTCAAGATGATGAAACTTTGCAAAATTATTAAGATAGTGCCGAAAAAGAAGCTGTCTTAATGGTAACCTGAAATAAGCACCCCGGGGTTTGTATCACCCCTCTAACAAAAAAGCTTGCTGGTTGACCACTTCTAACATTGTCAAGACGATGAAACTTTGCATAATAATTAAGAAAGTACCGATAAAGAAACTGTAATAATGGCGACTTAAGATAATAACCCCAAGGGTTGTTTATTTCATCTCCCTTCTAAAAAATTTGCTTGTGGACTATTTTTAACTATGGTAAAGTGTATCATCTGTTTAGAAAAATTAAAATACTGCAGAAAAATTAACTGAATTAATGACGATCTAGCTAACTTCAAGGATTATTTTAAATATGTTTTCATATTTTAGATAAGCTTTTAGGTAAAAAAAAAAGATAACTGCCAAAAAAACTCAAAACTCAGGGTGTTCACCCACCAGTCTGAAAAAGCTTTAAATTTTGCCCTTTTCTTTCATTCTTTTCTTATTTTAAGCGATTTTTTGTGGCCTGCAAGTTGCAATCTTAAACGCTAAAATCCCAAATTTGCCAAAAAGGTTTTGCTATTATTTATTTTATACATTTTAATAGTTTTTTTATATTACATCTACAAACAGTTTCACACATTTTCACATTTAGAACTTTTTTAAACTGTTGGGTAAATTGTTTAGCAATGCACACCTCTGGTTGTTTTCGTTTTATTTTAGTTGGCGCTTTTTCGTAATGTCACATTTTTTAATGACCGTAGGTTTTCCTTGATTTTGTTTGTACGTTTTTTTAATGAGTTTATTTATGGAGTCCACGTATGGAAATTTGAATGTTAAATTTTTCCTTCTCATAAAACAAGCTTTTTTGTTAGAGGGGTGATACAACGACCCCTGGGGTGGTTTTTTTAAGTTGCCATTAATACAGCTTCTTGATCGACACTATCTTAATTATATATTTTCCAAAGTTTCATTATCTTGACGTTATTAGAAGTGGTCGACCAGCAAGCTTTTAAACAAAGGGGATGATACCAACAACCCTCGGGGTGGTTATTTCAAGTTGTCATTAATGCAGTTTTTTATCGGTACTCTCTTAATTATTTTGCAAAGTTTCATCGTCTTGACAATGTTAGAAGTGGTCGACCAGCAAGCTTTTTTGTTAGAGGAGTGATACAATTTTAAGTTGCCATTAATACAGCTTCTTGATCGACACTATCTTAATTATTTTGCAAAGTTTCATCGCCTTGAGATTGTTAGAAATGGTCGACCAGCAAACTTTTTTACAAAGGGGTTGGATAAAACAACCCTTAGGATGGATATTTTGGATCGTCATTAATACATATAATTGGTGTTTACTACCTTTAGGGTTTCGCAAAATTTCAGAGAGGTAGCATACTTAGAAACAGTCGACCAGAAAAATATTTTGCTGATCAGCAAATTAGACAGGCCCTTTATTAATCATAGGTAATTAAAATTAACAAAACTAAATGCGGAAAACCATTTTAAGCAAAAAAACAGAAAAAAGGATTAACGGTAAAAAAGCATAACTCTGTCAATTTTAAGGTAAGAACGTAGGTCTTTTTCGGAAGGGTACTGATATACGTAAACTCTTTGTGCGAAACATGTGTGGTCAAGAAAACGTTATTTATTATACGGTTTTTTAATGTTATTAAATTTTATTTTTGGTATAATCTTAACTGATTTTTAAAATTGCATAAAAATTATTTTATTTTTTTATGTAAAATGCGATGAAATGGGTGACAAAATCATCTAAACATTACTTAAAGCACGCGAGCGGCAAAATGACAAGTGGTTTTTGTTTTAAGGAAATAAAAGGTGTTTTTATTTCATTAAATTTATTGACAAACTTTTAGGCTTGTTGGAAATCCATTTAAAACAAAAAACATATATCGCACATCCCGATTACAAATGCTTTTAAAAATTAAAAAAGTAAATACTAAATTCATCTAAAAATTGTTTGCAACAGCCCACTAGGTCTTGTTGTTCCACTACCCAAAGAATTTGAGGCACGCATCTTGCAGGAACCCTCTTAAGGTGTAAAAATGTAAAAAACATTGGAGCGACTAAGTATTTCAGCTTTTACCAGCCTAATAGTTTCTGATGTAATGTTTTTTCACTAGCCTACAGAAAAGAGAATCATCCTCCAAAAATTCAACAAAAGTATTTTTATAAAAATCATATCTGTAAAGTCAACTGAGTAAATATGAAACTTAACGAAAATGTATGAACAATTCACATGAAAAGGAAAATACTTTCGAAAAATGCTTGCTGGTTTTTTTTAGTGTCCGACCGAAAGTACGGTTTCGGTTTCGGCTAAAAATCAAGTTTCGGCGGCAGTTTCGGTTTCGGCCAAAAGTGGCCAAAACTTTTGCCGAAACCGAAACTGATTTCGGAAGTTGTCGTGTACGCTTGCCCAACTTCGTTTTTCGCGGCAAGTGCGCTGTTCGGATAGCTCTGTAGCAAAACTTTAGTAATTATTATTTTTATATAAGAGGTATCTAAAAGATAAAATTAAAATAAATGATTACAACAAAATTAATATACTGTGTTTCCATTTCATGTCCTAATTAATGCAGAGTAATGGGTAAAATGCACCAAATTTCAGTATTTTAAGGAATTTTATACTTGACCACGTGAGTTTCGGTTTCGGCCGGAAAACCAGTTTCGGTCGGACTCTAGTTTTTTACTTAAATGCTTTAATAAATTATTCTTAATTAACTGAAAAATATAGTCTTAAAGTAACAAAGTGCCTAGTTAATACCTGACATCATTTCGAAGCCAATTGTTTAGTAAATGTTTTTAAAGATGCTGTGGAAAAAGTCCGATAGATCCAAATAAAATACGATGTTTTATTGAAAGTTAAGATAAACTATTGTGTTTGTTTAAAACAGCAGTTTCGGATCCTTACAGATTGACAAAAAAACAATGGATTCATGTTTTTTGTATAGTGTTCCATGGAATTATGATCAGAAAAATGAAAAGAAAAGCAAAATAAAGTATCTGTAGTTGCGACTTATTGAGATTACTGATGAGGTCATAATGTTTTTTTATGAGAATTTATCAGTTAAGTTATGATGGAATTTCTATCTGGACATTTTTCAATTCACATAAACCTAATAAAATTCTTATTGGAACTTTTTCTATTAAGCTTTTTCCACAGGACAGTGTAGGTATCTAATAAAAAAACTTACTAAATAAAGTTTATTAGCTTTTGAAACTACTATTAACTTTGTTTTTTTACTTATAGAATTTTCTGGCATAAAAAAACATATATATTTTATCTTAAAAGGACATTTAAATTAAGGTCCCTTCGAAAATGTCTTTGGCGTTATAAAACAGCAAAATACGAATTGCTTCAGTCCAACTGTAATTCAGTTTTAAAGAAGTGTTGGAATATTTTGCGTTAAGCTACTTAATTTTGGTAGAAAAAACTGCAAAAATAATATAAATTCACTTAAAGGAAGGAAATAAATTTATTTTATCTGTACTTGTTCCTACATAATCTCAAAAAACAAATCGTCGATTTAAAGGTAAAAGTCACTAAGTACAATTGTTTTTAAACGGTAGGTAAACTGTTAAAGTACTTAATACCGTTTTGTTAATATTCTATCATATATTATAAATAATCTTCACAACTATCTTTATGCCTATTACACCTCTCTAGTCAAATTTTAGACTTAATGTTGACGGTTTTTTCTTTATCCCATTTTTTGTATACAATCGTTGTTATTTCCTAAACCAAAAACCGGTAAAATATGCAGCTTCTATTGACACAAGTTGCCAAAAAAATATATCTTTGGAAACTAATTTTTTAATATATTTCTTTTGAGTTACATTATAAAAAAATGTTTGGAAACACATTTTTGTAAAGACATATTTTTCTAAAAATCCTACTTGAAAAAATAATTATCTGAATATGAATATGAACCAGTGTTGCCATTCTTCCCAGTCGATTTACCGTATCGACAATCCAAAATTACCGTATTTTTTGCCAAATTACGGTACATGATTTTAAATACCATTTAAAAGTATCCTTTTTTTTCCACCTGGTAAAAAATATGCTATATTCACGTGACGACTCCCAATAAATATATAGCGGATGTTGAAGTTTTTTTTGTATGCGGGGGGGGGAAGCACGATATAAGCAATAAAACAATATTCCTATAAAGTAAATAGGTAATATGTAAATTAATCAAATAAATTAAAACTTTAACACAAATACAGGGCCGTATCTAGGCGGTGGCGAGATGGGCGACCGCCAAGGGCGCAGCTACCTGGGGGGCGCAAAATCGGACATGAACAATATTTTTTTATATCAGTTGTCAATACCGCAATCATATTATTATTATTTTTTACTGACAAAATTAATCAAATAATTAAATTAAACAGAACAACTTTATAACAAATTTTCAACTTAAAGACTTCCTTTACTTATTTTTAAGTATAATCATCCGCAAATAAGGATGTATAGCTTAACTTACATTTCAATTCTTTTAGTCGGATACAAACAGTTATTTTATGTAATTCATGTCTCATTCAAAGAGTAGGCTAATATTTTCATATAAAGAAAATAAATAATTTGACACAAATTTTACCACAGAATTGGTATTTTACAACAAAATTACTATTTTGAAGACGTTGATAAGATTAGCTCAGATTCTAAATTTCTTTTTTTTTCTGATAAGGCAATTAAAAGTTATTTAAAAAAAACTATTTGTAAAATCGTTGCATACCTGCTACATACCTTAATGAATCCACCAGTAATAAATAAAATGTCTTGTCAACTTTTTAATTGATGTTTTACTTTGTATTAGTTATTTCAAAATGTTTTACAGTATTGAAGAGAAAATAACAATGATTAAATGGTATTATATGGAAAATAGTTATAGAAGAGTGTCCGCCATGTTCTCTACGTTTTTTCCTGACAGACACATTCCAAGTAAGACAACAGTTTAAAATATCGTTTATAAGTTTGAGACAAAAGGTACTGTTATTAATAAATGGAACTGTTTAGAATGAAATAATAATGTACTCGATGGAAGAGCTCAAGAAAATAATGCCAATTGTGTTTTACTTCATATAGAAGAAAATAAAGGAATTAGCACCAGGCTTCTTGGCAAAGTTGTAGGAAAGAATCACAACACAGTACTACGCAAATTAAAGGAATATAAATATCATCCGTACAAATATCAAAGACATCAGGAATTAAGGGAAGGCAATGAGATCCGAAGAGTAGATTTTTGTTTTATTATGTTATGGAAAGGGCGAATAACGATAGGGACTTCTTACGCAATATTTGTTTTAGTAACGAATGCACCTTCACATTAAACAATGAACCAAACGTTTAAAACATCAGATACTGGAGCAAAGAAAATGAACACAGATTTGTATCTACAAGGACTCAATACCCTCAAAAGGTAAACGTTTGGGCGGGTATATTTGGACATCGGATTATTGGACCTTTTTTCTTGAATCACAATGTGGGAATAGAAACTTTTTTAGAACTATTACAAAATCAAGTGGGCCGGCATTGGAAGAAGTTGCACCTGACAATCAAGACATTATTTGTTTTCAAATGAATGGTTGTCCTGCACACAATTCACGAGAAGTAAGGGAATATGTTCAAAATGTTTTCAATGGACTCACTATAGGACCAAATTACACCATAAATTGGCCAGCTAGGTCTCCTGATCTTTCGCCAAACGACTTCTTCCTTTGGGGTCATATTAAAAATGTCATTTATACAAATTTGAGTTATCAAAATTTAGAAGAATTAAAAGTTTCAATTTCAGCGGCGTGCGATCAATTATCGGCATTTCAACTTCATAATGTAAGAACTTAATTTTATAACCGTTTAGGATATTACTTAGCAGTAAACGGAGGTCTGTTTGAGCATCTAATTAAAAAACATTAGCTTTTAGTTTCAATGTGTTGTGTTAAAACGTATTTTTAGACAGTTTTTAAGTGTTTTTCACCTTCCTATAAAATTGTTTCATTATGTAAAAATCTCATTATGTAGTTCAATGTAATTACTTGTATTTATGAAATGATTACAACCATTATTTTCTCTTCAATACTGTAAAACATGTTGAAATAACTAATACAAAGTAACACGTTAATTAAAAAGTTGACAAGACATTTTATTTATTAATGGTGGATTCATTAAGGTATGTAGCAGGTATGCAACGATTTTACAAATGCACCACCCGGTATACTCCCCAAAACCACCCGGTCTGAGAGGGAGGGGCGCAAATGTTAAGCCTCGCCAAGGGCGCGGCCATACCTAGATACGGCCCTGCACAAATAGGACGAGAAAAAGTACTTACGCTTATACCACACACTTCTGGTACAGGGTACAATGCATAATATTTATTCGAGTATTAATTATTGCACGAATTTGCATTAGCAAACCTTTTTATCTTATCTTGGTAGTCTTAACTTATTACAAATAAAGCAATTTTTTAAATCCCTTAAATTCCGTATATTTACGTACGGTAATGAGCTTATTATACCGTATCTTGGTTCATATTACCATACAGGTACAGTAATTACCGTACAGTTGGCAACACTGATATGAACTAACAATTAATAATTTACATAAAAAAATACCTCCGGAAAATGCTTGCTGGTTTTTTCCTAAAAACTTTTGTAATAAATATTCTTAATACAGTGAAAATATAGTATTATGATTACAAAGAGCCCATGATTTTTCTTGATTTAGTAGTCGACTATATTTAATACTGGATACCCCAGAATAGTAATACGTTAGACTTAGGCCAGTAGCGGCTCGTGCCTTAGTATATCGGGGGCTATTTTAAAAAAGAACTTCGGAAAATATATTTATCTGGTATATTTTACAACAATACAAAGCAATTTCTATGTTCCATGTAAGACCGCTTTCTTTTCTTGGTATGAAACAAAACGCGCAACCCGTCAGTTAATAAATAGAAAATTCGGGAAATACCCCACAAATATTCGCGTTTTTAAGGATGGTTTTGTTTTAGTATAATTGTAATAAATTTAGCCCATTTCATGTTAAAATATGTAATACAAACTGAAGAGGGAGCACTGTAGCATGGATTCGTTTGATACAAATTTTAGGATTTTATATAAAAAAAGGCAACAATCAAATTATGCTTTTAAAATATGCCTATGTTAATTGAATTAAACAAGTAAAATTAGCAAAAGGCAAAATTTTCCACGAATACTTGGTTCTATTACAAAAATTGTCTTTCTCCTTTGTACCTCGAAAATTCCCACGAATCGGAAAACTTTGCAGTGTTACCAACACCGGTTGGTAACACTGTAAAGGCGGAAAAATATAACGCCCTCTCTCGTGTTAAATCCCGCATAAAATAGATCGCCGGTGGAGGAATACGATGCAGCGACTGCAGGCTCAGGAGGAAGTCGGGGTGAAAATAAATTCGACCACGTATCATATTATCGATAAGGAACATATTAAGAGAATTTGAGCGCCTTAGACTCGATGTGAGACAATGGGCAACAGGAAACTAATGAAGTCACAATTTTTATTATTTTTTATTTATTGGTCATCTACATTTGGCTTGAGAGGCTACAGCCCTTTCGCCCTTATTAGAGTTGCAGCGAGACACGAGATACGAGACGTCTCCTCTCGTCTCGAGAGCATTTTGTCTCGAATTTCGAGACGAGACGAGATAAAATCCTTCGAGACAAGCTCGAGACAAGACGAGACGAGACATCTCGAAAAATTTTAATGACTTAAAACTTAAGTGAACTAACTGTAATAAATCTCCAACAATATATTTCTAGTTCTTAAGAATTATACAGGTTGTTTAAGATTTAGTGTTGTATCTTGCAAAAATAAGTTTTTATAAACATAGGTCTAGAAATGCATCGTTTCAGTAATACAGGGTGTTAAAAAAAAGCTAAAATTAATTGCTTTAAAAAGTATATCACCCTGTGGTTTTATTATTTTTAAATAATTTTGAATATTTCACTTATGGACATATTTTCCCATAAGAGAAGTGGTATTATGGAAAAATTACAGCGGAAATTCCACGTCGTCTAGGCAACGTGGTTTTTCCACTTACTGTCAAATTGACAATACGAAATTTTTAAATAATTATGACGGTTTGTTAAATTAATATTTAATTTTTAGTTAATAAACTTTATCCACGTTTTTGATTCGTGAACTATTCTTTTTAAATACCGCTCGTGCTTTAAAATTAACGAGATAATTTTTTAGTCATGCGTGTTTTCTTTAAAAATTTCACTCGTCCCTCGAACTCGTAAAATTATGAGAAAATACGCTATCGTGAAAAATTATCGGTAATTTTTAAGCACTCGTGGTATTACCCCCGATAAAACAACTTAAAATACAACTATTTTGTCTCTCGATTTTGTTTTTAAATTTTGCTTTGCTTTCAATAAAAAAATTAAAACCGAATCTTTTTTAAAACCCTTTTGAAAAGTAGGAGTTTTATTTAGTCTCTCAAAAAAAAACTCAAATAACGAAAAAGATGTATTTTAAGTTGTTTTATCAAAATAATTGTTTAAAAAAATTATTTACAATTAAAGCTTCTTTTTAACTTAACTTCCAATTTCGAAACAATGCATATTCGGACTTATGTTTATAGAGACTTTTTTTGGAAGATCTAACTGAAACTATTGCTCAAACACCCTGTATAATTATAAGAAAAATTTCTAGAAAACATTTTACCTGTGTTTTGTAATAGAGTTTATGACTTATGTTCCATTATCTTTTAGATTTCTTTTTCTATTTTGTAGACATTTTTATGTCACTTATATGTTCTATATTTTAATTTTAAATAAAAAAACAAATTATTAGCTTCTTTATTTTATTTTTAGTTGCGTATTATGGGTGTCCGTAAAGTCTGAAATCACCAATTTTTTGAGAAAACTACACAATTTTAAGAAAAGCTCAATCACGTCAACTTTTATTTTACAAGGCATGTTACAAAAAAATATATGCATTTCTACAGGGTGTTCCAAAAAAGAAATACATCATGAATGGGACAGCCCGAATTTTTTTACGTATTTTGTTTCTACGGTTTATTTCAAATGTTTTTCATTAGGTGCCTATGAAGAGGGTTGTTTTTGCATGTTTTTCTAATAGTTGAGGATATGCCGCTATTACGTTTTAAAAAGTTTTTATTTAAACTAAAAACAATGCATCCTTCTTAAAATACATACCAGTTTGCAGCAGATTTTGCAATTAGTTTGTAGGTATATAGTGTACAGGGTGAGTCAACGATGGCGAGAAGTAAGTCCTTTAATGCCTTGAATATAAGATTTGTAGATAATGTGCTTATGTAAGTATTAGGTATATGGTTAAATAGTATGTTAAATTTTAACGATATTTTGAATTAGACAGGGCACGTCCATAAAGTATTAGGGTGCTACAAAAGTATTTTTTTAAAATTTGAAATAGAATACCTATACCTACTCATGTTTTTACGATTTGGATTCTATTTATTCAATTCTAGAAATTCCTATACCTACTTCATATTCTTTACCCAGAAAGTTACGTCGGTATAAGAATATTGCCATTTGGGATAGTTTGGGTATACTTAATTATTATGGAAAAAGTTAAAAATTGGTAAAAAAAATTGAGAATGAACATTTCTAGAATTAAACATTGAAATTAATAATGTAATGATAAAATATGTGTGTTCCATTTAAAAAATATGTCTTTTTATCACCACCTTGTGCACTGTGCAGACATAAAAATTAGTTTAAAAATGTGTAACATGTACCTAAAAATAAAAATCGACGGGTCCAAGCATTTTTCTTAAACTTTCGAACTAATTTTTATTGAAATTATACTATACAGTACTAATGCACTATATATTGAAATTAATTCAATTAAAATAAACCAAAACAACTCGAGACAAACGAGACAAAACGAGACGAGACGAGACAAACGTTTGTCTCGTCTCGTTTTGACCCTTGTCTCGCCTCGTCTCGAAATATATTATCTCGAAATTTCGAGACGAGACGAGACAAGGCTTTATCTCGTCTCGTCTCGTCTCGCGGCAACTCTAGCCCTTATGAACCAGCCGCCACTAACTTAGGCCTTAGGACTTCGCGGACTGTCTCTAGATAAAAAAGTTAAAATATTATTTAGCAAATGGCATTAAAAATGCATCAGTGTTATAAAAAAACTAACTTATGTACATACACATACAAATTACGACATCTGGTATACTGTGGGATCCTTTTAACAACTCTTAGCCACTGCATTGAATAAAATAATATGCGGCCTATGCCTGGTGTTACATGAGAGTTTAATGTATCCTTTGTGGAATTAAAGTAACCATATCTTATCAACGCGAAGCAGACGAGGTATTTTATTTAAATAAGACCTCTCGACCGTTATTTAAAAATTACTGTTGACATATTTATTTAGAGCAATAAATATGTGTTTGTTTCTTAATTTTGGGCTCTACTTTTTTAAATAAACTACTGTGCAAAAGTTAATGTCGTTTTCAAATAAATTATAGCTTAGGAAAAAAACAAAAAAAAACACGCTTTTTATAGCAAACCGAACTTAAAAGTAGAAAATAATTTTTAAGTATAAAGAGTTTGTGTAACAGTAATAGAAAGTCCAATATACAGGCCTGCGAAAAATTTGTGATTAAGCGATTTTCATTTTTCGCCTAATTAGAACTTACATTGAGCTGAAATATTCTTTTTATTCTATCACGTACACTTTTTTATATACCAGTATTATCTCTGAACACTAAAAAAAAAAAAAAATCGCTTTATTTTCTTCAAAACCTTGAAAAGTTAAAAACCATGTTTATTTGAAAATTTGTTGAGGGGTTTACCAGTCCTTCGTAGAATATTGTTGGGGATTTGAGACTCGGTTTATTTAGGATTTAGGACAGAGAGCAATATTATTTAGTATCGATGTGGTGTTGTTACAGGCGTTATTTCTCGGAGGTTATTTTCCGAAATCTATCGGCGTTTCGTTGTGTACTTTTTATTTTCATTGTGCAAAATGTCTAGTAGGTGTTGTAAAAATATATTTTTTTGAAATTTTTTAAAAAAAACCAAAAAAACTCCAGACAAACTGAGAAAAACAAACCCGAACCCCCCCCCAATTGCTCCCCCCTTGGGGGGTTTTATTCGGGCCCTCCCCCCTTTCGAAAAATATTGAAATTTTTTTGGCAAAAATTTTATTTTGGTTTTTTCGGTCTCTTTTCTCGAAAATCCAGCCCTTTTTTTGCCCGCCCCAATCCCCTTGGGGCCAAACCCACTTTCTAGAAAAAATTAAAATATTTTTTAACAAAAAAAAAGCAAATTTAAAAAAAATAACTTTTTTTAAAAATAAAAATTAAACAAATCGGGTTTAATTTTTAATTTTTAAAACTTTCCATCTTTTTAAAATTTTAAAACTCCAAAAAAAAATTTTTTTTTGGTTTTTTTAAAGGTTTAATACATGTGGAAAAACCTTTTTTTAAATCAAACCAAAAAAAAAAAAAAACAAAAGGTTATTTTATTTAAAATTTAAGCCCTTTCGTTTTTTAAAATTAAAAATTTTTTACTTTGCCTTTTTTTTTATTTTATTTTTTGGGTTTTTAATTTTCTTATTTTTAAAAAAATTTAAAACTACTTAAAAAATTTTTAATTTTTCTTTTTCTTTTTAAATTTTTACCCTTAAAAGAAAAAAAAAAAAACTTTTTTGGTTTTTTTTTTTTTTTAGCCCCCGAAAAAAAATTAAGAAAAAAATTTTTAAGGTTTTTAAAGAGGTTTAAATTGTAACAAAAATTTTTAAGTAAAAATTAAAAAATTTAAATTTAAATTGAAAAATTTAAAAATTTTTGACCCTAAAAAAAAAAAAAGCTTTCCGTCTTGAAAAATTTAAAGAAAAAAATTAATTTTTTTAAAAAAAAATTAAAACTGCACCTTCCCAGTTTTATTTATTTATGAATAACTTAATTTTTATTTTAATCTTATTTCAAAAATTGGTCATAATTGATTATTGGACTTTCTATAACTGTAACACAAACTCTTTATACTTAAAAATTATTTTCTACTTTTTAGTTCGGTTTGCTATAAAAGCGTGCTAATTTGGCCTTCCTTAAAAACCACCCCTTACAACATTGCAATTCTTATAAATAATATAATAGATATAAAAAAGGAAAAAGAAAGTAAAATTGCCCAAAAAAATTTAAACCGGAAAAAATTTTAAAAGTATACCGGTTTTATAGAATATTATGCTCCGAAGTGGGCTATTCGATTTTTTCAAAAAAAAAGTTGATTGGTTTTTAAACAAAGCTCCTTTTTTTTTAATGATAAAAGTTTGTTTAAAAATAATTTTGTGGGATTTTTAAGAGCTAAAAGGTTATGTAAATTAAACCCTTTTTTAACCCTTGGTTTTAAAAAGGGGGGAGGGGTTTTAAAAGGCTAGAAAAAAGGTGGTCTTTTTAAAGGGTAGAGTTTTTAAACAAATATCTGGCCAAATATTTTTTTCGGAAAAAGATATGAAAAAAAAAGTTTTTGTTTTTAAAAAAAGCTAAAATTCGGTCCCTTTCTTTTTTCGTATCTCCAATATTTTAAAGAAAATTTTAAAAAGAAAATTTTTAAATTTTACGAAATTTGCGGAAAATCGTTTTTCGCTTTTTAAATTTTCCAAATTTTTTCCCTAAAATTAAGCTTTTTAATTTGGTTAAACTTCTAGAATGTATTAATAATACATATAAAAAAAGAATCATTAAGGGTACAGACCCTTTTTTAATTAAGAGGGGAATTAGGGGGTTTTTTTTAAATGATTTTTTCGTAAAAAAAAAAAGTAGGGACCGCCCTTTTTTTTTATCATAACTCCCCAATTTTCATGCTTAAAAACTTTTTTTTTGTTTTTAAAAAAAGGTTTTTTATTATATTTTTAAAAAATTCCTTTTTTTAAAAAATCCCAAATTTTCCCCGCTATTTGACTTTATATCTTTCAAATTTAACATTTGACGAAAAAAAACCTAACCATTAACAAACCGTAGCTCGGTCTGTTTGGTTGTAGAAAATAAAAAAAAACTTTTTTCTAGTTTTTGATAAGCTAAAAATTTGCTTTTCCCCCAGTTTTTAAGGAAAATGAAATTTTTTAAATTTTTGGAAAACCCCTTAAAAAGTTGTTTTTTCGTCAAAAAACATTTACTTTCAATGGAATAACTCGAAAAATATTATTTTTAAAAAAAAAGGGAACATTTTATACTTAAAATTCTTTCTGTATCAATTTAAAACGAAAAAAAAAATTCCCCCCCAAGGATGGGGGGGCCCCCCCCCCCAGGAAAAAAGCCGCCCCGGCATGTATCAACTTTGATCCTTGGGCTATTTCCTCCCTCTAAAAAATTAAAAAAAAAAATTCCATGAAGGACAAAAAAATTCCCCTAAAAATTTTGTTTTTTAAACCCCCCTGGCATACGTTTTTTTTTTTTGGGGCCCCCTTTTTTCCCCTTTTTAAAAAGTATCCCGGCGTGTTTAAACCCAACAAAAACGCTCGTTTTAAAAAAAATTACCATGGTACAAAAAAAAAAAAGGGGAAAAAATTTTTTTCAAGATGCTTCCCCAAATTTTTTTAAAACCCTCAAATTTTTGGGTTATTTCAAGAAAAAAAAAATTTTTGATCTGGCTTTGAGTCCTTTAAACGTTAAATAAAATTTTTTAATATTATAAATATTACCAATAAAAAAAAGCGTAAAATTCGGGAAATAATTTTTTATACCAATTTTTATTTTTTATATCTTAAATTTTGGAAAAATTAATAATATTTTTTTAAAAAACCCTAACTAAATTAAAAAGTAAAAAAATAAAAGGGCCCGTTAAAGCTATCCCAACGCATCCTAAAAAGGGGTTTTTTTCAAAAAGAAATAAAAATTTTTTTGGGGGGAAAAATTCCCCCCAACTGTTTAAAAATTGGCAAGTGTTTATATAATTAACATTTAAAAAATTCTTTTAAAAATTTTTAAAGGGTTTTAAAATTTTTAAATTTTTTTTTTTTTTTGTAATTATCGGTTAAAAAAAAATTTTTTTTTTTTCCAAAACCAAACGTTTGGTTTTTTCTTTTTTTGAAAACTGGGGGAAAAAAAATTCATTACCCCCAAACTTAAAGTTTTGGAAATACAAAAATTTTAACAGACAGGGGGGGTTTCCCTAAGAAGAGCCACAGCGATTTCTTTCCTTTGTCTCACAAACTGGAGCAAGTCCCTTGATTTTTTGGGAACCCCAGTGTTGCTTTTGTATTCAAAGCTTTTGATCAGGTCTGGCATAATAGGCTTTTAAAAAACATTTTTTTCCCACGGTTTTCCCCAAAATTTTTTTTAAAATTTTCTTTCTCAAATTAGCCCCCCTTTAGAATTTTTTTTTTCTTTTAAAAAAGGCGTCTCATACTCTCTTAAATTATTGATTCCATTCAAAAACTTCCTTTTCTTCCCCGACGGGTTTAAAGGGGTATGTCTCTCTATTAGGTTTTTAAAAAGGTTTTTTCTCCGATAAGTTGGCCAGTATTTTATCCTCTGGCAGTTCTTAACAGAGCTACGGGTAGTGCCACTTTTGTGCGTCTTTTCTGTCCCAAAAGGTGGGGAAACCCCCCTTTTCCCCTTTTTTCCTTCATTCCCCCGGGAATTACGGAAAAGGCTACCCGAAAAAATTTTTCTTTTTCCTTCAAATCTCCCAAAAATTTAGGTCTCAAATATTTAAATGAATAAACTCCATCTAACCACACTTCAAAAACTTGAAAAATTTTCCCCCCCCAGATTGCCAATACCCTTTTTTAAAAAAATGGCCGGGAATAGGGTTTTTGCCCTTTGGGGTTTTTTAAAAATTTGGCAATATTCTTAAGGGGGTTACAAAAAAAAATGTTTTTTTAAAAATTGATTACCCCACCCCCCCTTTCCCTAGAAAAACCCCCTTTAAAATTTTAATGCGGGTTTTTGAAATGAATCAGTGTAACCCCCTTTAAAAATATGGAACTGTTGACTCCGTATGGGTAAATACCAAAAAAATTTTTTTTTTAAAATTTTTTTATCAGGTCGGGTTATCCAGTAAGGACTAGACGGGCCTTTTTTTCTCCTGTACTTATAAAAAACCCCAAAAAAGCTATCTTATATTTGGCAAATTTAAAAAAAATCGCCCCCCGGACCCCAAAGGAAAAACCCTTTTTTAGCACTCACCTCCCCCAAAACATTTTTTTTTAAAAAAAATTTTTAAAAAGATGTTTTTATGGGGAACCAGAAGAAGATATAAAATAGTTATTTTCCCAACAAGTGCGCAAAGTCATTTTTTCCCCAAACGTTGGGGAAAAAAATTTTTTTCCCCACGGCTCAGATAATACCAAATTTAAAAAGATTATTTTTTAAAATTTTGTTTTTGGGAAATACTCCCCAAAATTTTTAAAAAGGGGGGAAATTTTTTTTGATAACATTTTTCAACAAAAGAACAGTTATTAGCATATTGAAAAAATTTAAATTTCAGAAAACCCGTAATTTCATTTAGCGGGGAGGGAAAACCATTGTACGGGGTTTATGAAGGTTGACTTAGCTAAAAAAGGGGGGTTTTTTTTTGGTCAATTTTTTTTTTCGAAACCCTTTTTTTTGATTTGTTTGGGTTCATCAATGTAGCTCCAGCTACAGGTTATTTACCCCCCCAAATCGCTTTTACATTGGTAATTCCTTCTCCCGAATCCCAAATAGTCCCCAGGATCGACGAAAACTATTAATGGGGTACTCTTCTGGATTTTTTTTTTTTGGGAGGGGGAAAAATTTTTTAAAACCTATTAATTTTTAAAATTGCGTACTGCATGCTCCTTGTTTATACTGGACAAAATAACGTCTTTGGGGGGTGGTTTTTGCAAATTTATTTTTCGGTACAATTCGGAAAAAAGTCCGTTATTTGCTCACATTTTCTGGAAGTGTTATTTTTACTTCAAACCCCTTTTCACATATCAAATTTTTTTTTTTCCTGTATGTCATCAATCATTATTTTTGTAAGTTCATCTCCCCTACAAGCAAAAAATAATAAAAAAATTTTAGCAACTTTTTTTAAAAAGGTAAATATTATCGGGTTTTTTCCTTTTAGGGAACCAAACTTCTTCTTTCAAAATTTTGTTTTTGGCCGGATCCCCTTTTTGGGGGTTTTAAAAATAGGGTTTTAAAATTTGGGCCAAAATTTACTTAAATCAAGGTTCCTTTTCACTTTGAGGCCCCCATTTTTAAAATAAGTACTTCCCATAAAATTGGTTTTATGTTTTTGCAAACCCCAAAAATAGGCCAAAATTTTTCAATACTTTTTGCCCCCTTGTTTTGGGCCCGGGTTTTTTGAAATGACTTTTTGATTCCCCCTATTTTCACGAGATTTTGTGGAAAAAATTCAAACTTACATTTGCTGCACCCAGGATGAATCTTCCTCCTCATCTTTTTCTTATTTTAAATTTATTTTTTTCGGTTTTTTTTTAAATTTAAAAAAAGATGCTTTTTATCTTTTTTTAAAAATGCTTGTTTTTTGGAAAAATTTTTTTTTGCAATTGCTTGTTCATAAAACGAAAAAAAAAAAACTGATTTTGGGTTTAAAACAAAGATTACATATTGCTGTTTGACTTGTCAAAAATTTATTATTATTTTCAAATTAAAGAAAATTTTTTTTTGTTTTTTTGTTGAAAAATTAAAAATTTTCGAAGCAACAAAAAAAAAAAGAATAAACAAAAAATTAAAAGGTTCTTTTATTATAAAATAGCCTCAATTCAAAAATACATATAAATCTTGCTTCCCCGGGAAAGTTTTAGGTATTTTTTCCCCCCCTGCAGAAAAGTGCAATTTTGGGACTAAAAATGCGTGGGAAAAAATTATTTTCCCCCGCTCGAAAAGGGAAAAAAATTTTTTCTCCCAAATCAAAAAATGTTGACTTTTTTTTTACTTTTTCAGGTGCAAAGGTATCAAATTTTCTTTTCCGTATAAAAATGTGCTCGTTGTTAACAACATTTTTAAAAGGGTTTAAACGTTAAAAAATTTATTTTTAAAAAGCTAGGTTTTAAAAAAAAGTTTTTTAAATAACAAAAATTAAAAATTTTGACTTATTTAAAAAAAAAATAGTTTTACCCTTAATACTAAAATTTCTTTTTTTTTCTGGGGAATTTTTTTCTTTCCCTTTTTTAAACCTTTCCCTTGCCTTGCAACTGAAAAAAAGGTTTAAAAAAAACCCAACCTTTTAATATTTCTTTTTTTTTATAAAAAAATTTTTTTTCCCAAAAGGGTTTTATCGCTGGTTCATCACCCCTTAAAAAATTTCCTTTTAAAATAAAAATTCCGAAGATTTTAACAGGCAATATTGGTATCAATAGTTTTTTGGGGCTCACCCCAAAAAAACCTTTAACTGGGTGGGCGGGTTGTTTCAGATGATTTAAGGGTTATTCGTCCCGGGCCAAAAACGTCGTTTTTTTGCTATTTTAACCTCCCCCAATTTTTCCCCCGAAATCATTTTTGTAAGTGACAAACCCACTGTAGGGGTATCAATGGCCCCTTATTTTGGTTTTTTTATACCCTGACTTTTTACTAAGCCCCGCGAAACCTTTTAAAAAACTACAAATTTTCCCCAAAAAAATTTTTGTTTTTTTAAAAAAAACTGGTCCAAATTTTAAAAAAAAAGATTTCCCTTTTGGGGGGAAAACCTACTACTCATATCCCCCCCAAAGGCTTTTTTTTTTTTTTTTTTTTTGGGGGGGGTAAAAAAATTTTAAAAACGTCCAGCATGGTGTTCTGGCTGCTGGCCAGTGGGGTTCGGGCCCCCCCCGGGGGGGGTAAATAAAAAACCCCCCAGTGCTACACTATTTTCCCCCGGAAACCCTCTCGCATTACTTCAGGGGGGGCTGTCTTTTTAGTTTCCCTTTTCCCCCCTTTTCCCCCTTCCCCTTTTTTTCGATTATTTCTCCCCCCTACTTGGTATCATGGTTCCATGTTTGTTCTGAAGGGTTTGACTGTCCATCATGTTCCCCCGCGTTAAAATTTCCCCTTTCCCCCCCAAAAAGCCTGTATGTTTTTTTTTTCATTTTTTCCCCCCCAAAAGGGGGTTTTTAAAAAATTTTTTTCTAATTTACTTTTTTTGCAGTAGATGCAATTTTTGAGTTGGCTCTGTTGCGTTTAAATAGATACTGGCAAAAAAATCCCTTTTCCAGAAAAAAATAATCTACCTCTCCATTTTTTCTTTTGACCCAAAGGGTTTCGATTTTGGGGGGGTGGGGTTAAAATCCATTTTCCCTTTTTAGTGCTGTTTGTCCTTTTTTTTTTGCCTTTTACCCCTTGGGGGTTTGGGTTTTGCATGTATTGCTGTCTTCCCCTCGTTTTTTTTTCCCTTATGAGCTTTTCCCGGGGGGGGGCCAACCCCCAAACCCCCAAACGCCGTCTAGGGGCTGTTCTGTCGCTGCATTTTCCCAACCTTTTTGCGTTAATTCTTGTTATTTTTTGGGCAAGTCCCCCCGTAACTTTATGCCAGACGGGGCCGCGTAAAAAATTGGGTGAATTCCCCCCGGGGTGCCTTTTTTTCAGGCTCCACCCCCGGGCTTTTGGAAAAAAAACGCCTCGTTTTTTTCCCCCGGGTTTGGCAAATTTTTTTTCCCTTTCCCGAAAAAGGGCTTTTTTTGTGTCAAGCCATACTGGGGGGGTTTTTGGCTTTCCAAAAGTTCCCTATGACCTGGGTTTTTTTTCACGATTTGGGTCTAAATTTCAAGTGAAATTAAACCAAAATTTTAAAAAACTAGTCAGGTAACATAATCTGTTGGGGAAATCTACCATCTAAAAATTTTTTTGCCCAAATCCCCCCCAAAAACCAGTTTTTTTTCCCTTTTCCCTTACACCATATGTGATTTCCTCCCTTTGTTTGTACCTTTGTTATAACTTCTGATCAAAAATATAAAAAAAAAAGGAAACCCCAACGGGGAAAAACCCCTTTTTACAAAAGTTATCTATATAAAAAAAAACCCCCGATAATAGTGGTAAAAAAACTGGGGAAAAAAAAAAATTTGTTTTTAAAGGGTTTGGAAAAAAATTAAAAAAAAAAATATTTAAATAATTAAAAGTACTTTTTTTTAAAAATTTTTTTTAAAATAAACAAAAAAAGGGGAATTTTAAGTTTTTTATTGATTTTAAATTAAATAATAATTTTTTTAAAAAAGTCGTAAAATTTTCCCCTTTTTTTTTAAATAAAAATTTGGGTTCAACAAAAAAATTACCTTTTAAATTTTTTTAAAAAAGTAAAATTACCTCTACAAAAAAAAAAAATTTTTAAAATTGATACATTAAAATTTTTCTATAGCAGCGATACGGGGTTTTTTGGAAAGATAAAAAAAATGTCATTTCATAAAAAAGTTTGTTAGTCAAAAAAACTTTTTTCTTTGGGGGTTTTAAATTTTTCTTTAAAAAAAAACAAAAAAAAATGAACCACAAAATGGTGCGGGAAAATTTTTTTTAAAACCCCAAAAGTATTAAAAGGGGGTTTCATGCCCCCCTAATTTTTTCTTAGGCAGATTACGTCAACAAAAACCGCTATACCGAAAATTGCGGAATTTGGGCACCACAATATCTGTTTTTAAACCAAACACAGGGTTTTGGGAGTCCAAATTACCGCCCCCAACCCCCGGGCGCTGCGGACGGGCCCCCAAAAAGCAGGTTAGGCAAAGGGGGGTCTTAAAAAACATCACTCGCTGTGGGGGGCTTAAAGCTACCAAAAAACGGGGGAAAAATTCCCAAACGGGGGGTGGCCCAAGGGGCCCCCACAAACTATCAGGAGGGGGCTTCCGGGGGGGAAAAGGGGGTTAAAAGGGGCCCAAAGGGGGTGCCCGCCCCGCTTTGCAGGAAAGGGGAAAAAACAAAGGGGGCTTTTATTTTTATATCATGGTGTACAACACCAAATACCCTAATTTAAAAAAGTTATTCCTACCATTGAATAATGTTTTTAATAACGACGTTTTTTCTAAAAAATTTTTCGGCACTTAAAGATAAATCGATTAACGGTATAAATCGTTTCAGATATTGAACAAACTTCAACTTTTTTTTAAAAAAAACATCATATATGGTTTCCCTTTTGGGGTTTAATAATTTCCCCCATAAGGGATTTCTAAATCAGCTACGTTTTTGGTTTTCCCCTATACTCAAAAAAAAAACCTATCGAAAAGTCTTGGGACATAAAAAAACTACAAAAAATGAGCCCAAAAGAACCCTCTTTAAAAATTTGTCCCAAACCTTTTTTTTGTTTAGTTTTTTTAAAAATTGATTAAAAATTTGACTTTAGGGTGTATCGCAAGCCAGGGTCCTCAATTAAAAACTGGCATAAACGTCTAGAATATTGATATGACCTTGGTAACAACCCAATTTTAACGCCAAAAAAAAATTTTTACGAAATGGGACCACTCAATTTTTTTTTTTTTAAACCTTTTTATTGAACCCTTGAATCATATTTAAAATTTTATCTTACTAAAACAAACAATGCAGCAAAATAAAAAGAAAGCGGTTTTAAACCCTTTTAGTATTCAAAAAATTAATTTTTAAAAAAATTACAAAAGGTTTGAAAATGGTCTAAAAAATTTAAAAGGTACGATCTTTTTTTAGCAGTTTTTTTGTTGGGACTAATTACAATTATATATTATTTCCTTTTTTATTTTTTTTATCAATCATATAATTCTTTTATAAATATTTTTTTTATTAAAAGGGGCAAAAAACTTTCTTTTAACATTACGTTTGGACTCCTTGTTTTTTTTTCTTCTTCTGATACTTATCTTCTCTTAAATAAATCGAAAATAACATGTGCAGGGGAAAGGGGAAAAAAAAAAAAAACCCAAAATTTAAAATTTTTTTTAAAATTTTTTATTTTAGAATACAATTTTTTTAAAATTTTTTATTATTAAATGGTTTTGTAATTTTTCCCAAAAAGATATAATATACAGGATATCAAAAAAACAAAAAACAAAAACTTAAAAATTATATTTAATATTTATATATAGTACTTTTAAAAAAATCAAAATCATCCCTCTTTAAAAAACTGAACAGGTATAAAAAAACAATTTTGGACAAAAAGTACATATTTCTTTAAATTAAAAATTTTTATACATTCTGCGAAAAAAGGGGGATTCTTATTTATTACATCTAACAAAAACCCTTTTTTTTTAAAAAATATTTTTGAATTGTTAATATATTTTT
>JAHBCN010009560.1:0-34923 GCA_019359885.1 Listronotus oregonensis
AAAAAACTGTTATCATGGAATGACATATCAAACGATGGCTCTTACTTCTAATAACCATTATAAGTATCCAGTTCCTCAAAATCCCTTTTTTTTTGGGTGAGAACAATTAAGTAACAATTTTTTTCCCGGAACTCCCCCAATACATTGTTTATAACAACTTTCCGTCACATCTAACGCATAAGAAAGTTGAAAATTCGAATTCGGAGGGTCAAATACATGGACTACTTATTTCAGCCAAAAAAAAATATATATATATCCACTATACCTCAAGTCCAAAATTTCTGTCAATGACGCATCGTCCCCTTTGAGTCCCCGGGTTGTGCGACGAAAAGGGAATAAATTTCCCAGTGGCGTGTATTTCAGAAAATAAATAAAAAAATTTCTCAAATGATAAAAAGATATTTTCTCACATTTTTATAACCCTTTTTTTTTTATCTTGGACAGTCCACGAAGGCTGATGCCTAAGTACTAACGTACCGTGGGTATCTTCAGTGTGGTGAGGGGGAGTTTGTTCACACGGGACTTAAATTTTTGGAGATTGGAGAAGGAAAATTTCTGAGCAGCAGGTTCCGTCTTGACACTCTAGGAATAAAGGAACAAGAAAGCAGGAAGTTCGGGGTCTTAACTGAACTGAAAAAGGATGCAAAAAAGTTGCACTACGTGTTGCTCTGTTGGGAGCTCCAAAAAAAGGAATAATACTGACCTTCCCTCTGAGCAGAAGCCGTAAAAATACCTATAGAAGACGACAGATCCCCACAGCTCGACGATGGGCAAGAAGGGAAAGCCTTTCTGAAAAGTTGGATCATTAATAAGACGAAACTCTTTTTGAAGGGAGTCCAGAATGCTAATTTTAGGGGACGCCTTTCCCCCAGACATGAAAACAATATTCTAAAGGGGGTCTGATTTGGGATACATACAGAGTGTAAAATTAAGAAGAAAATATTTTCTGGCTCGAAAAGGAACCCAATCTTTTTGAAGCTGCCGAAGCTATGGATGAAATGTATTTGTGCCAGTTGAGGTTATTCTCAAAAGTAACGCCGACTAGATTAAACGACTCTTCGTTCTGAACTTGGCCGCTCATATGAAGGGATGAGCATTCGCGACTTTTTCGCGATAACGAACATGACTGTTTTTTTGAGGAAAAAAACTGAACAGATTTTTGATGCCCCAATCCAAGATAAGTTTGAGGTCTTGTGAAAGAGATATCTGCATTGATCCTTGTTTTCAAAATCAAATTACACGGTGGCTTAAGAAATTGAATACTAGAAGGGGGGGGTACTATCGTCAGCAAAACTATGAATGGGATTGATTGGGGAAGAGAAAGATCTTTAAATGTGAAAAACAGCGTGGGTGCCAGCACTGAGCCCTGGGGCACCCCAGCTTTAAATTTTGGGTAGAAGCTGGGGGAATGACCATCTACACTCTGATATACGTCGATTAGAAAGGAAACTGGAAACCCAAAGAGCAAAGCTTAGGTGGAAGACCGTAAGAAGGAAGTTTGTTAAGAAGCCCACCCCAGCTGTGGATCTACTGTGACGAAATCCTTTTTTTCTATCATTAAATTTTTTTTTTTTCCGATACTTTAAGATTTGGGTTTAAATTTTTTCCATTATTTGAAACAACTGAAAGAAGAGATATGGTCTATAGTTAGAAGGGAGATTTTTGGATCCTTTTTTGGGGACAGGTTGCACAGGGCAGCTTTCCAACCCCCGGGAAAATGCCCGTGTTAAGAGATTCGAAAGGGGGAGTTAAGATGGGTGAACTGGGGCACATTTTTTAAGACGATTGTTATGCCATCAGCCCAGACGATTTTTTGTATTGAGAAGAAAGAATACGCTTAAACTGTTTGATTTAAAAATTATATCGGACATTTTATGAGAAACAGGGACAACTGTTGGAAGAGGAAGATTAATAGGAGGATCAAGCGTAGAATTGGCAGCAAATTGTTTGGCTGTTGTTTAAATTAGTAACAAGCCTATATTATTTTGGTTATTATTCGGTATAATGAAAATTGTAAATTTTTTGCTAAATTTTTCACACCTTCTATTTTGAGGTAATAGAACACAAATTTGAGTTTTTTTGACGATTTCTCATAGTTTTTCAAAAAAAAAAATACATTTTTTACTTTCATTTTATCTTCTCCAATTTTATTTTGCTACATGAAAAAAAAAACAGTCTTAACATAAATTAAAAAAGACGAAAAAAAAACGATAGACAATCCCAAATTACACCGACTTGCCAATTCACCACCGATCTTAAAACAAAATAAAAAATCCCCAAAAATTTTTAACACAAAGCCCTGAAATGATCAGCTTGTAGAATCCAATAACTATTTTGGGTCTTTCGAGTTCCATATTTAGCGGATATTTTTGATCAAACATTGTGGGCGAAGCAAGATCCGCATACCTTATAACGATGTCATAAAGAAAACTATTACAACTTGGCAACAGGTCAACATTTTTAGAATGTCTAGATGAATTCGGACTTAAACGTTTTACCTACTTTTTATTGAAAATTAAGGTTTTTTTCGTACTTTTTGAGTAATTTTTTTTTTTATATTAAAATAGTATGAGTTTTTTTTAAAATGTTTTCTGCAAATGACAGAATTTAAAGGAATATGTCAAAATGTAATTAAAAAAAGTATTTATTATTTTTTTTAAATACTATAAAAGGCGGGAAAAAAAAAACTTTGATTCATGTTTAACAATCGGAAAGGGGAGTGTGCAAAAAAAGGAAAAAAAACGCATTTTCCAGTTATCCCAATAATTACTAATATTGTTTTTTGCCTTAAAAAAATTTGAATACCGTACCGAAACAAACTTTTCCTAAAGTTCCCTATTTTCAGCATCCAAAGTGTTTATTTCAGGGTTTGTTCCCCCAAACCCATTTAAAAATTTTTAACCATTATTCGTTCTTTTTAAAGTTAACTGATTTTTTTTTTTAGGCGAATTATAGTTAATTTTGGGTTTAAAATTCATAAAACCGAATTAAAAGCATTAAAACACTAAATCTTTATATACAATTATATACACTAAATAAGATAAACTATTTAAAAAATTGGCACAAAACAATATCTTTTACTACGAAAATGAAAATACCCTGTTAAATTAAAATTTAAACTTACAAAATCTGTTCATAATCAAAAAAATAACTAAATAACATCGAACAGCAAAAAACCCTGTGATACGCTTATTTTTAGTCTTTAAGTTGTTAACAAAGGGATGTGTTGCCACATTTATTGTCTTCTCAATAACAATGTTTCCCAAATACATATTGGCGTGCTATTTTAAATGCGATCGCTGGCTGGTAACTTATTCTCGCGAATTATGACAACGTGACGATGAAACTTTTGGCCGGTTCACTATTATTTAAGCGGAAAAGTATATCATGATAGGCTTAAAAATCATTTACTAGTGTTAGATTTTTATTCAGCCGCTACGTCGATTGGGTGGCCGGTATTAAATGAGTCACTGACAGAAATTTTGGACTTTAGGTATAGTAATCTATCCATTTATTTTAGACTATGAATCCTGACGTTTATAATGGCATATGGGGAGGCAACAAATGCCGCGATAGTCCTGTACAAACAGATCGAAACTGTAGCTGTACAGAAGAATGCGAAGCTGGCAAGAAATATTTAGAACAGTTTCAAGCTGAATTAAATCACGACATCCCGAAGACTGGCCTAGCTGCTTTCTTCGCAGAATCAATTCAAGGTGTCGGGGGTGCAGTCCAGTTCCCGAAAAATTACATTAAGGGAGTTTGCAACATAGTCAAAAGTAAAGGAGGGCTTTTCGTAGCAGATGAGGTAATAATTATGAAGAAAGGAATTTAAGTAATCGCGGAAAAATCACGTGTTACACTATTTCTAGGTTGTTATTTTGAAATATTTTAGGTACAAACAGGCTTTGGTAGAACAGGAGATCATTTCTGGGGTTTTGAAGCGCATGACATTGAGCCTGATATCGTTACCATGGCAAAAGGAATCGGCAATGGTTTTCCACTAGCCGCAGTGGTGACCACAGCGGAGGTAGCAGCAAGTCTTACTAAAGCAGGCCACTTTAATACTTATGGTGGAAATCCAATATCGTCCACTGTTGGAATAACAGTTTTAGATGTAAGATGATATGTACAGCCCTAATAATTAAGATAATTTAAATTTAACATCAATTTCTTTTCTAGTAGTTTAAGGAAAAAAATATGAGAATAAGCCTAATTACTAAAACAAAACGATGATATACAAAAGAATATTTTATGGGCTAAATTGATTTTATTATAATAGTTATTTGTGTAATTAGTACAAAAAGTGTATCTTGGTTGCACGATGCATGAAGTTTGCAGCTCTCGACTCTGTCTCGAGCTGTAATTATACTGAGAGCAACAAAGATGCTTTTTGCACATGTCGCACACAACATTTTTTTCACGATCGATTTTTTTATTTTAATTTCTATTAAAGATTATTTGGGAGATTATTTTACAATAAAATAACAGTTTTTCCTTATTCTCCCAAACTCCAAATATTTAAGACCCGTGTAAACAAACTACCTCTCACAACACTCAAGACACCCACGATACGTTAGTACTTAGGCATCAGTCCTCATGGACTGTCCCAAGATAAAAAAAAAACTTTTCTTACATTAAATAATTAAAATAATTATTTCCGATAATTCGAGAATTCTTCGACTTTTGAGATGTTCACTTCATGACATTGACAACTAAATAGTTACCATAGTCACGAGGCATTTTTGTTACCATAGAAACGATTTTTACCCTGATTGCTAATAACAAGGTGTTAAACCAAGATCCGTGTTTTTATACGAGATTTCACGGAACAATATTAATACTTTTACCGTTTTAGATTATTGAAGATGAACAGCTTCAACAAAACTCTAAATCAGTAGGAACACACCTTTTGCTAGAACTTGCAAAATTAAAGGAATTTAAACATGTCGGTGATGTCCGCGGAAAAGGTCTTATGATAGGCGTGGAGCTGGTACAAGACAAGGAATCAAAGAAACCATTAGAAGCAAAGAAAGTTATGGAAATATGGGAAACGTGTCGGGATCTTGGATTGGTTATTGGAAAAGGAGGATTATTTGGAAATGTGAGTTATAGTAGCTTCACCTTTGGTCAATTTAAATTGCTAAAAATCTTTGGAAAAATAAAGAATTTTAAAAAATGACGGAATCTGCATGTGCATAATACAAAAATAAGGGGTGCAGTTATACCGTTATTTAAAGGTCTAAAACAATAAATATTGGTCTTTAAACAAGTTTATGACCAGACAAAATTATTGATAGATTGCATTGGATTTATTCTAGTCAAAGTTACAGTCGTTTGAAAACCAAGCTAAAAACCTCTTTTGCGGTCACGCTGGTTTGTACACTTTTAATTATTTAGGTTAACTAGATTTTATTACGTCCCATATTTCATTTCTAACTTCATACCAATAGACTGCCTCTCACATTCTTTAAATTTTAAAATACACACGAAATTTTGTATTTTTTGTTTTAGGTATTTAGAATCAAACCTCCAATGTGTATTACCAAAGAAGATGCAGATTTTACAGTGGATGTTTTAAGATATGCTTTAACCACCATTCAATAAGTTACAACCTGTTAAATTGTACAAGTTTATCCAAAAAGCACTGAACAGGGCCATGTTTGTGGCTTTGTTCATATTAAAAAAAAAAAAAAGTGAAATAGCCTTCTTATCAGTGGCGCCCGAGAATTTTCAAATATGTTTTATTTAAAAAAATTTTAAAGCGCTGTGCACCAAAAAATTTAAAATTCGCCTTTTTTTTTGGGCCGTTCCCTATTGTGAAAAAATTAAAGTTTCAACTTTTTAAAAATTTAATTGTAGATGTAAATAAAGATACTTGGGCGTATTATGAATATAATAAAATGGCCCAAATTGAAATTTTGACTTTTCATGAATATGATGGGCGAAAAAGGCCGAATTTTACCCACCTCCTCTATACCAGATGCTGCG
Organism: Listronotus oregonensis; assembly: GCA_019359885.1. Taxonomy (NCBI): domain Eukaryota; kingdom Metazoa; phylum Arthropoda; class Insecta; order Coleoptera; family Curculionidae; genus Listronotus; species Listronotus oregonensis. The sequence continues at coordinate 5,992 of JAHBCN010009560.1, forward strand.
TTCGTAGAGAAACATATTTTTCAATATTTTATTGTATTTTCTTTTTATATATATTTTTTTTAATGTAAAAATGATCTGAAATAAAAAAGCTTTTTAATATTATAATTATTATTATTAAACATAAAGATCCGACACGACTATCACACACCATAGGGCGTCACGCGGAAAGCCATCCGTATCGAAGACCACTCCTCGCGTCCGCTCGGTCAGTGATCCTTGGCCAAATTCATTTGCCTCAGTAAACAAAAGGACCCAAGGACAACAGATTTCTGCATTTTCATCAGCAGTTGTTCGGGTGAATGTTGACATGTGGGAATACCCCTCAGCTCCCTCAACACTTTATCCGTCATCCCCCCAAAACGCCGGTAATAAGGACAACCAATCGCATGTTATACTTCGGATAGAGCCTCCGAAGTTCGCCAAGAAGATCCTGATCTTTTGCTCGTTTCTCGCATTTCTTTATATGGATGTTAGTTTACACTGGGGTGGAAAACCCCATTACATACATAGAGTAATTCGTTTTATACAGGGTGTTCCTTAAACACATGTTAATATTTAAGGGGGTGATTCTTGGACTCATTTTAAGAAAACAATTTCCTATAAACGTCGTCCTAAATGTCTTAACTTTTTTAGAAAAAAGGTTTCAAAAAGTTTAAAAGTTTTAAAAAAAAAAAAAAAAAACCCCCCCCCAAAAATTTTTTAAAAAAAAATTTTTCTTTTTTTTAAAAAATTTTTTTTTTTTTTTTTCCCGGTTTTTTTAAAAATTTTTTTTTAAAAAAAAAAAAACCCGGGAAAAAAAAAGGGGGGTTTTCCCCCCCCCTTTTTTTCCCCCGGGGGGGGCCCCCGGGCCCCCAAATTTTTTAAAAAAAAAAGGGGCCCCCGGGTTTCCCCATTTTTTTCCTTTGGGGGGTTTTTTGGGGGTTTCCTCCCCCCCGGGGTTTTTTTTTCCCCCCCAAAAGGGAAAGGGGGAAAAAATTTTTTTTTTTTTAAAAAATTTTTTTTAAAAAAAAAAAAGGGTTTTTTTTTTTCCCTTTTTTAAAAATTTTTTTTTGGGGGAAAAAAATTTTTTTTTTTTTTTTTTTTTAAAAAAAAATTTTTAAAAAAAATTTTTAAATTTGGGGCCCTTTTTTAAAAAAAAATTTTAAAAAACCCCAAAATTTTTTTTAAAAAAAAGGGGAAAAAGGGGAAAAAAAATTTGTTTAAAAACCTTTTTTTTTAAAAAAGGTTTTTTTTTAAAATTTTTTTTTAAAATTTTAAATTTTTTTAAATTTTTTAAAAAAAAATTTTTTTTTTTTAAAATTTTTTAAAAAAAAAAAATTTTTTTAAAACCCCCAAGGAAAAAAAAAAGGGGGGGGGTTTTTAAGGAAAAAATTTTTTTTTTTAAAAATTTTTAATTTTTTTTTAAAAAAGGGAAAAAAAACCCCCCCTTTTTTTAAAAAATTTTTTTAAAAAAACCCCCTTTTTTTTTAAAAAATTTTTTTTTTTTCTTTTTTTCCCCCTTTTTTAAAAAAAAAATTTTTGGGGAAAAAAAAAAAATTTTTTTAAATTTTTTTTTTTTTAAAATTTTTAAACCCAAAAAAAAAAAAAAATTTTTTTTTTAAAAAAATTTTTTTAAAAAAAAATTTTTAAAATTTTTTAAATTTTAAAAAAAAAAAAAAAAATTTTTTTTTAAAAATTTTTTTAAAAAAAAATTTTTTTAAAAAAAGGGAAAAAAATTTTTTTGGGTTTTTTTTTAAAAAGGGTTTTTTAAAAATTTTTTAAATTTTTTTAAAATTTTTTTTTTTTTGGTTTTTTTTTTTTTTTTTAAAAAAAAAAAAAAATTTTTCAAAAAAAAAAAAAATTTTTTTTTAAATTTTTAAAAAAACCCTTTTTTTTTTTTAAATTTTTTTTTTTTTTTTTTCCCCCGGGGGGGGTTTTTTTTAAAAATTTGGGGAAAAAACAAATTTTTTTAAACCTTTTTTTAAAATTTTTTTTTTTTTAAAAAAAAAAAAAAAAAAAATTTTTTAAAAAAAAAAATTTTTAAAAAAAATTTTAAAATTTTTTTAAAAAAAATTTTTTTTTTTTTAAAAAAAAAATTTTAAAAAATTTTTTTAAAAAAAAAAAAAAAAAAAATTTTTTAAAAAAAAACCCCCAAAAAAAAAGGGAAAAATTTTTGTTTAAAAAAAATTTTAAATTTTTTTTTAAAAAGGGGGGTTTTTTTTTTTTTTAAAAAAAATTTTTTTTTGGGGGAAAAGGAAAAAACCCCTTTTAAAATTTTTGAAAATTTTGGGGGGAAAAAAAAAAAAAAAAAAAAAAAAAAAAAAAAAATTTTTAAAGAAAAAAAAAATTTTTTTTTTTAAAAAAAAAAGGTTAAAAAAAATTTTTTTTTAAAAAAAAATTTTTAAAATTTTTTAAAGTTTTTTTAAAAAAAGGGGAAAAAAAAAGAAAAAACCAAAAATTCCAAAAGGGAAAAAACCCCCCAAAAACCCCAAACGGGGAAAAAATTTTTTTTTTTCCCCCGGGTTTTAAAAAAAACCCAAAAACCCCCGGTTTATTTTTGGGGGAAAAAAAAAAAAAGGGGGAAGGGGTTTTTTTTTTTTTTTTAAAAAAAATTTTAAAACTTTTTAAAAAAATTTTTAATTTTTTTTTAAAAATTTTAAAAAAAAAATTAAAAACCCTTTTTTTTTAAACAAAAAAAAAACCCCCTTTTCCTTTTTTTTTTTTAAAAAATTTCCCCCCCTTTTTTTTTAAAAAAGGGGTTTTTTTCCCCCCCCTTTTTTTTCCCCCCCCCCGGGGGGGCCCCCAAAAAAAAAAATTTTTTGGGATCCACATCCATACTTTCTTCTACAAAAAAAAAAAATAATAAATTAGCTAATTTTTTCTAATTTTTAGGCCCATGTAGGCTTGTAAGTATACAGAGTGGTCAAAAAACTTTGAAACAAATAGGAATTTTTTTTTGTTATTGGATATTTAAAAAAATATTTTGACGCTTATCACATGACTGCTGAAACAAAGGCAGATTTGAAATATGTGATATGAAATGTCGAAAAGTAAGGTTAGAAGTTAAAATATAGGAAAAAGTTACAGACTGCAGCGGGACTCCCTGTATTGTAGAATTATACAAATCAACTTTATTTTAGCTCACTCGCACCCGCCGCTTGAAGTCGATTAAACTGGTCGCCTAAAAGCGAGATCTCCGTACTTGTAGAATTCTACAGAAATAATGGGAAAGTGTGCATAACCCTAAATAAATTTGTTTGTTTAGTTTGAGTTTGTTTGTTAAAAATGGTTGCATAATTATTTATACAGGGTGGCCCACCACATTCGCCTCGGTTTTTCTACGAGAAATAAAAAGAGTTGGAAAAAAACTTTTAGCACAGTCATATGTTGGTCTGTGGGGAGCATATTTTTAAATTATTTTGAAATATACAGGGTGACCCATAAAAGAAGATACATATCAAAGTTATATTTTTTCTTATGGAACACCCCATATTTTTTTATTTTTAGATACTATAGACCAAATAAAGGTGAGTTATTGTTATAATTCCTATACCTAAAACTGACCGTTTCTGAGAAATTTAGAGAAATTAAAAAATTCAGACCATATTTTAAAATTGTTTACACCCTGTAACCTATAAGGAGCTGCTCGTAATTAAATTTACTGCTTAGCTTAAGGGTTTAAGTTAACTATTACATAAAAGTTTTACCTCAATATTATACAGAGTGGTGAAAAAAATTGCCTCAAAGTTTGGACATACATTTTATTAAATAACTTCCTAAAGTTAAATGGAACACCCTATATTTAGTGGTCTATTTTAACGCAGAACTAGAGTCCCTTTAAAACTATATTGGGGTTTCCTATACCTATCTCTTTTACTTTTTATGCAAAAGACGTTTTTATATTTGTCTTATGAATAATTTCTTTATCTTAAAAATGGAACACCCTGTATTATAATTAAAAACCTTTTATTAAGAGCCACATAGATTCGCTAAAAGCACAAGTTTTAACTTTGTAAAATAAGATGTATCTGAAGCAAAATGCAGGCAAAAGTAAAAACTCCAATTTATTGCCATTTCTAAAATATTAAAGCATTCTTTAAAATAAGAATCAAAATATAGTAAAAGGTACACCTATCTTAATTATTGTTGGAACGAAATATGTTAAAATGCCCTTGTTTCTTAGCAAATGTATTGGACTTTGTGGTAAATTAAATCCCAAAATAATATTATAATGGGGTCAATAAAAACATACATCAATATGACTATCACCAAAGGTACGATTATATTTATATTTTTTCAATAATAGTAGGCTTTGACCTAAATGACGTTAATTATTATTTGCAAACAAAAATATTTGACAGTGACACTTTATCATTGATTAAGCTACGAGTAGTTTAAAATTATAATCGTTTTGAATGATTGTTACATTTTAATTAGTTAAAATAAGGAAGATGAAATGATTTTGGTAATCGGTGAGTGTCAAGAAATATGTTTATTTGCATTAAAAGTATATGCCCAAAGGTATTCTAACAGGCGTCATCCTATACAGTACAGAGTGTTCCATTTTTAAGATAAAGAAATTATTCATAAGTCAAATATAAAAACGTCTTTTGCATAAAAAGCAGAAGAGATAGGTATAGGAAACCCTAATATAGTTTTAAAGGGAATCTAGTTCTGCGTCAAAATAGGCCACTAAATATAGGGTGTACCATTTAACTTTAGGAAGTTATTTAATAAAATGTATGTCAAAACTTTGAGGCAATTTTTTTCACCACTCTGTATAATATTGAGGTAAAACTTTTATGTAATAGTTAACTTAAACCCTTAAGCTAAGCAGTAAATTTAATTACGAGCAGCTCCTTATAGGTTACAGGGTGTAAACAATTTTTAAAATATGGTCTGAATTTTTTAATTTCTCTAAATTTCTCAGAAACGGTCAGTTTTAGGTATAGGAATTATAACAATAACTCACCTTTATTTGGTCTATAGTATCTAAAAAATTAAAAAAAAATGGGGTGTTCCATAAGAAAAAATATAACTTTGATATGTACTTCTTTTTTGGGTTACCCTGTATATTTCAAAATAATTTTAAAATATGCTCCCCACAGACCAACATATGACTGTGCTAAAAGTTTTTTTCCAACTCTTTTCATTTCTCGTAGAAAAACCGAGGCGAATGTGGTGGGCCACCCTGTATAATTCGTTTAGTAATGAAAAAAGTTTATTTTGATTATTGTTATATTTTAATAAGGTAAACTACTATGGTATTGACTACGGAAAAAGAACTGGAAGTCCTGGAAGAACGCAACAGGGTAACTCTCCTGTGGGTACCAGGACATAAATTTACCTTTAAACATAAGTGTTTCTGCTTCGTTAATGTCGCCTTGTTGATAGAAGCCCATAGAGCCCAGCTGCACCATGGCTCAGCAGCTTGTTGACTGTCATCATCGGCTCCCTCTATCGGTATTTCTGCCGAAATCAAAATTCCCTTTTGGTCGTTCGGGTCGGTTTCAAACTCTGTTAAGGGAACCTTGAAACAAAATAACGTTAAATTTAATTTAAAAAAAGTTATTACGAATTTTCGGAACACCCCGTATAATTTAAATATATATTAAAATAATCTACATTGACATATAAACCTTTCCACAAATTTTTATTTTTTTAACTTAATAAATAAACCAGTTGCAAATTTTTAGATGTGTTAAGGTCACTCTTTATGCCTTGGAGTGGGGGATAAGTGATCATCAGCATTTGTACCCTACTACACTGTTTTTTTTAAACAAGAATTTAAAATCAGGTTTTTCGTTTATATCTCTTTTATTATTGGTTTTATCAAAAATGATTATATAACTTTTTATATAGAGTTTATAAAGCTTACTTTTTTGCCCTATGGATTTGTTTGTATCTTTTATAGGCATTGAGATATTAACCATTACTTTTTAAATTTAAAACTTTAATATCTTAAAAACTATAAAAGCTACACAAAATTTTATAGAACAAAAATTATGTATTTTTACAAGATCTTTAATTTAAGTTTGATGGCTTTTTAGTATAAATCTAATAGTTTTCGAGTTATAATCAAAAACACCAAATTTTCAGGATTTTTTCAAAAAAAAAAATATTTTTTAAAATTCTTTTGCTATTAGAAATCACTTTATCGATTGCCAAATATAGTATTTTAATTCAGATTTAGTTACTGTTTATCTTGTAATACTTGGAGCGGATAAAGAGCATTTACCTCATCCATTTCGTCCTCGCTCGAAAATTGGAGATCCTGTTCGAGAGTGGCAGGTTCTTCAGTCTTAATACGTTTTTTCGGTTGTTTAGGAATAATCAGACTTTCATCCAGTTGGATATCGCCTTCACATCGACTAAATCGTAATCGTCCATCTGCGATTTGGCAGGCGAAAAATGATGTTCTGGAGAACTTGCTTGACTCTAAAACAAATAAATGGTAACTTAATAGAGAGAGTTTTAACAACTGGCTTGAAAATTCTTTCTATTATCAACACAAGTGTACTTATTTAAAACATTTGATTCCATCAAAGGGTAAGTTCGGCATATCGATTTTTAAAGTGAAGGTTTTCTATAATTCCAGACCACTGATTAACCCATACTTACCACCCTATCTTGATCCGTCATGGGATACCCTTCTTCCTCAGCTCCCATCCAACTTTCATCATCTTGTATTGCTTTTTCTTGCTCCAGAGCTAGTTTAATTTCCATAGCTGTCAGATGTTCGTCAAACTAAAAAATACAGTTTTAATTTTAAAAAATTTAAGCAGTATCACAATTACCAAAAACAAAGTGATCTACAGGGAAAACAATGGAAAACAACTAAATCAATTAAATGTTTTATGTAGTAAAAGTAAAATGGGCTATACATCGACCTCATAACATGCAGGTTCTGAGAGGAAGATTAAGCATCCTTAAACTGGAAAAAATCGAATAATCTTTCTTATAGTTTTTGAACTTTACTTACTTCATCCAAAGCAGCTTTGCAGGTTTTTACAAGCATTTCTGCCTTTCGGTAAAAGGAGAATCTTTTCCATTGTAGAGAATACAATTTTCTAGTATCTGTTCGACGTCCACCAAAAAGTCATGTCGATTTTGATATCTATGACCTAAAAAAAAATGTTTTTTTTGGTAACCCCTCGTAACTATACATACATTTTTTATTAAATTTGTTTACTAAAATATTTATATTATTTATTTATTAGTATTAACAGATATTTCTAACTTTTGTAGTTTATTTTGTTTCCTGCGAATATCAATTTAAAAAAAAATATTTTGTTTTTCTCCAGAATAAAGATATTTATATATTATATAATTATTTTTAAAAATTATACTTTTTTAAATATTTTTATGAAGAGCTAGTCTGTTTTTGCAATAATAGTAACAAAAAAACAAGAAAAGATACAATATAATTATTAATAATTATATTATATTAAATTAATAAAGGTTGGATCTATCGTTTCGCGGTAAGAGTACCTTTTTCACTCAGAATTATCCGTTCTTTTTTTAAGTGTTAACTCAAATTTACGAAAAAACCAAGTACAAAAAGTTCTCCTACCCTTTATCATATGTATCATAATTTACTATTAATATCATTAAATTCTACATAAAATTTAATACAAAGGTGTGATTTTTTTTTCAATTACATTTTTCTAATACTTGCAATTAATTGTTGTTAAATGTTGTTAGAGAATTATTTTTTTTTATTTTAATAAGAGGAAGGCGCTGCCGAAAAGCTTACGATTACTTTTACAACATCCTGTATAGCAGACTAAACATACCGGGTGTTGATCCGTCGAGCGGGAAATAGGGAATCCCATGTAAATTTTGAAGTGGTCCAATATTGGCTCCCCTAATTATTTTAGAAGAAAATATTATTAGGATTTTTTAAAGAGCACGAAAAGTTGTACCCAGTGTACAAATTTCAGCTCTTCTCAATCCGCCAGCTAAGAGATAAATGCTAAAATAAATTACGAATCTCCTATTTTCTTACGCGCCCTGTATTATTAGAAGTTTATAATAAAATACCAGAAAAATTATTTAACCTCTTACTCTCAAGTTGTCAGATCAATGTCACATCATTTTTAAATAATGAACTACTCAAATCAAGAAAAAATCACTATTATAAAATGGTTTTATCAGGGAAATAGTTATCGAAAAGTAGCGGACATGTTTGCAGCCTATTTTCCCAATACCAAGTAAATCGACAATAGAACGGACGATAAAAAAAATTTGAAACTACAGGCACAGTAATCAATAATTGCAAATGTGAAGAAAATCGACGTGAAAATCAGAGACAAATTGTACAAAACGAGGGATTTAGACGTGATACTTTTGTGTAGAGAGGCCGAAGGAAACATTAGCACGAGACAACTGGAGGACATTACTGGACAAGACCACACCACAATATCTCGAATTTTAAAAAGATGTAAATACCACGCTTACAAGCAATGAAAGACACCAATAATTAAGAGACGGAGACGAAATACGACGACAGGAATTTTGCTTTGAGATGATGGAGAGGACAAACACTGACAGAGGTTTTTTACAAAATATTTGCTTTACTGACGAATGCACTTTTACATTGAACAACGAACCCAACATTCAAAATTGCCGGTACTGGAGTAACGAAAACCAAAATCGATTTGTTGAGACAAGGACTCAATATTCACAAAAAATTAATGTTTTGGCGGGAATTTTCGGCCACCATATCCTTGGACCATTTTTCCTTGACCGAATTTGAATGCGGAGTACTTTCTGGAACTTTAGAGGAACAAATTCTGCCTGCTTTGAACAACCTTGCTCGTGAAAAATCAAGAGATTTGGTATCAAATGGATGGCTGCCCAGCACACAGTACCAGAGCTGTGCGCGAATACTTGAACAACGCATTTAATACGACATCATAGGCCCGAACCACGCAATATCTTGACAGCCAGGTCTCCGGATCTTTCGCCAAACGATTTTTCTATGGGGACATTTAAAAACTAAGCTTTATACCCAATAAAAATATGAAAATCTAGACCAGCTAAGGAATGCTATTTCCGCTGAATGTGCCAGAATATCGATGTACCAACTAGCCAACGTAAGAAATGAGTTTTATAATCGTTTGGGTTATTGTCTGGCAGTTAATGGAGGAATATTTGAGCATTTGATTAAATCCTGATATTTTCGTCATAAATTGATTTCTAAATGTAGACAAGTTTGTTTTATTGTCTTGCGTAACTGTGAGTGCATGTGTTGGAATTAGCTGTAAACTAAAATGAAATGTGAGGATTCTTTTTAAAATTCCCGTATAAAATTGTTCAGTTTTGGCAATAATATTATAAATTAATGATCTAAATTGTCACTGATAAATCGATATGGTGTTTTTATTATTGATTTCTAGAGTACATAATGAGATACTACATTGCAGAAGTATTTAAGCAGTTTATTCTTTACTGGTTGGTTGAAAAATGCTCAAATTTTCATTTTGGGTGGAACTTATTGTGCTCTTCAATAAATCCTAATAGCATTTTTTTCTAAAATAATTAGGCTAGCCAATATTTGAATACTTCAAAATTTACATGGGATTCCCTATGTCCCGCTCGGCGGAGTAACACCCGGTATATTAATATGCCAGACATAATACTAATTTTTTGTTGTTGTATAATAATACAACTTTAAACAACAACAACAACACGATATGCAAGATAACAAATAAAAATATCAGTTATTTAACTCTGGAAAACTAGTCATTAATATGTTGTTAACTTGTAGAAAAGTATCAATCGGATCGTTCCATTTCTCAATAATAAATAAAAAATTATTTTTGTTGTATAATTCCAGCACTTTTTGTTATGTGTGGGTGTCATTAAATAAAAAAATATAATTTGAAAAGTTTTAAATAATATTTAACATCATGTATGCCATCAGCCATAAATATATTTTTTATAAAAACAAATTTGGCCTATTTTCGACAGAAATAATTCCTACTTACTGTTACCATTGTTATACCTTTGGCAACAGTGTTCGTTTATATAGCAGGTGAACGTATTTTCTTTTGAGCGAACGTCCCAACCTATTACCAAAAATTAAGCATTGTTTTGTGCCTTTATAGTAAAAACTATAATTATCTGATATAATAAGTTACTACTTACTCATTATCCTCTTTGAAATAGTCTCCAAATCCATCGGTCTTTTAACAATCGTATAGTAATCTTTAACGTTCTTCTTATTAACAGGTTTATGGAAAGGCCACGACTCGGACATAGCCTTCAATTTCGTATTCATTATGTTCTCCAACAGATACGTGAAAGCGACCTGATCGTTATCCAGAAGTGGATTTATTGCTTTTTCTAGTCTCATCAGTCGATCCTCTTTTTCCCTTAGACGTTCCACACATTTGTTCAGCATTCTCGTCGCCGCCACTGTCAAACTACTGTTTGCGCCGTTGTATAACGAAGAATTTTCAACGATCTGATTGACATCCGCTAAGAATTCTTCGCGGCTTTGATATTTCTTTTGTCTAAAAAATCATGCAGATTTACATTTTACAGTAGATTTATTTTATTTAATTTTTTAAATTATTTATTTAATTTCCACCCAAGTATACAGTTTATTACAGAGGATATAATAACATAAAGAAATTAAATTCAACAATAATTAACTCTAACAAGAACTCGTTATTTGTATTTTTAACAGTGATAATTTTTTATTCTTATTGGTAGATTATTATACATTTTTATTCCGTTATGGAGTATTGATCTCATTTCAAAATTACTTTTAATTTGAATTGTTTGTAATAAATATGTTTGTCTAGTATTATGTCCATGTAGGTTATTAATATTTTTAAGTATATTTTCTTTGTTTTCTTTTAAATTCAGGGAATGAATAAATATACATTTTTTTGAATTTGTATATATGATGCAATACACATTAATTACTGGTTCAAGATATGGTTACTTATGAATACATTAAAAAAATGTTTTGGATTCTTTTAAAAGGTGTTATATATAATATTAAGTTTGCTGAACCCCATATTGAAATTAAATATTGCAATTTTGAGGGTACTAAACTATAATAAATACTTTTTAGCAATTTTCAAGGTATATAATTCCGAATCTTGAAGAAAATTCCTATTAATTGTGGATACCCTGCATTACTTGATCCCCTCAATTCTCAAACCTTTCGCGAAGTTAGAAATGTTTCAGGAGACAAGTTTCTTTATATCTTTAAGAGTCAAAAATGCGCCTTATAGATATTTTAGCTTTTGGCGTGTTAATTTTGGACACCCTGTATAAGTAGTTGACTTTAAATTTGGGTATTCACTTAAAGGAGCCTTTAACGCAGATTTCAGGAAAGATCAAAATCAAATCACCTGAATTAATACTGAGTTTTGGAGGAAGTTCTGATAATAGGGTACCAGGTATTTTTTGGACACCCTGTACAAGTGTTTGACTTTAAACTTGGCATAAACTTAAAGGGGCGCTTAACGCAGGTTTTAATCAGAACCGAAATCAAATCACATAAATTATTACTGATTTATGGAGGAAGTTTAGATATTTGAGTACCTAGATATTTTTTGGACACCCTGTACAAGTGTTCGACTTTAAACTTGGAATAAACCTAAAGGGGCGGTTAACGCAGGTTTCAGTTAGAACCGAAACCAAATCACATGAATTATTACTGAGTTATGGAGGAAGTTATGATACTTGAGTACCTAGGTATTTTTTGAACACCCTGTACAAGTGTTTGACTTCAAACTTGGCATAAACTTAAAGGGGCGATTAACGAAGGTTTCAGTTAGAACCAAAATCAAATCACATGAATTATTACTGAGTTATGGAGAAAGTTATGATATTTGAGTACCTAGGTGTTTTTTGGACACCCTGTACAAGTGTTTGACTCTAAATTTGGCATAAACTTAAAGGGGCGGTTAACGCAGGTTTCAGTTAGAACCGAAATCAAATCACATGAATTATTACTGAGTTATGGAGAAAGTTATGATATTTGAGTACCTAGGTATTTTTTAAACACCCTGTACAAGTGTTTGGCTTCAAACTTGGCATAAACTTAAAGGGGCGATTAACGAAGGTTTCGGTTAGAACCAAAATCAAATCACATTAATTATTACTGAGTTATGGAGAAAGTTATGATATTTGAGTACCTAGGTGTTTTTTGGACACCCTGTACAAGTGTTTGACTTTAAACTTGGCATAAACTTAAAGGGGTGGTTAACGCAGGTTTCAGTTAGATCCAAAATCAAATCACATGAATTATTACTGAGTTATGGAGAAAGTTATAATACTTGAGTACCTAGGTATTTTTTGAACACCCTGTACAAGTGTTTGACTTTAAACTTGGCATAAACTTAAAGGGGCGATTAACGAAGGTTTCAGTTAGAACCAAAATCAAATCACATGAATTATTACTGAGTTATGGAGAAAGTTATGATATTTGAGTACCTAGGTGTTTTTTGGACACCCTGTACAAGTGTTTGACTCTAAACTTGGCATAAACTTAAAGGGGCGGTTAACGCAGGTTTCAGTTAGAACCGAAATCAAATCACATGAATTATTACTGAGTTATGGAGGAAGTTATGATATTTGAGTACCTAGGTATTTTTTAAACACCCTGTACAAGTGTTTGACTTCAAACTTGGCATAAACTTAAAGGGGCGATTAACGAAGGTTTCAGTTAGAACCAAAATCAAATCACATGAATTATTACTGAGTTATGGAAAAAGTTATGATATTTGAGTACCTAGGTGTTTTTTGGACACCCTGTATAAGTGTTTGACTTTAAACTTGGCATAAACTTAAAGGGGTGGTTAACGCAGGTTTCAGTTAGATCCAAAATCAAATCACATGAATTATTACTGAGTTATGGAGGAAGTTATGATATTTGAGTACCTAGGTATTTTTTGAACACCCTGTACAAGTGTTTGACTTCAAACTTGGCATAAACTTAAAGGGGCGATTAACGATAGTTTCAGTTAGAACCAAAATCAAATTACATGAATTATTACTGAGTTATGGAGAAAGTTATGATATTTGAGTACCTAGGTGTTTTTTGGACACCCTGTACAAGTGTTTGACTCTAAACTTGGCATAAACTTAAAGGGGCGATTAACGAAGGTTTCAGTTAGAACCGAAATCAAATCACATGAATTATTACTGAGTTATGGAGGAAGTTATGATATTTGAGTACCTAGGTATTTTTTGAACACCCTGTACAAGTGTTTGACTTAAACTTGGCATAAACTTAAAGGGGCGGTTAACGCAGGTTTCAGTTAGAACCGAAATCAAATCACATGAATTATTACTGAGTTATGGAGGAAGTTATGATACTTTAGTACCTAGGTATTTTTTAAACACCCTGTACAAGTGTTTGACTTTAAACTTGGCATAAACTTAAAGGGGCGGTTAACGCAGGTTTTAGTTAGAACCGAAATCAAATCACATGAATTATTACTGAGTTATGGAGAAAGTTATGATACTTTAGTACCTAGGTATTTTTTGAACACCCTGTACAAGTGTTTGACTCTAAACTTGGCATAAACTTAAAGGGGCGGTTAACGCAGATTTTAGTTAAAACCGAAATCAAATCACATGAATTATTACTGAGTTATGGAGGAAGTTATGATATTTTAGTACCTAGGTATTTTTTGAACACCCTGTACAAGTTTTTGACTTTAAACTTGGCATAAACTTAAAGGGGCGGTTAACGCAGGTTTTAGTTAGAACCGAAATCAAATCACATGAATTATTACTGAGTTATGGAGAAAGTTATGATACTTTAGTACCTAGGTATTTTTTGAACACCCTGTACAAGTGTTTGACTTTAAACTTGGCATAAACTTAAAGGGGCGGTTAACGCAGGTTTTAGTTAGAATTGAAATCAAATCACATGAATTATTACTGAGTTATGGAGGAAGTTATGATACTTTAGTACCTAGGTATTTTTTGAACACCCTGTACAAGTGTTTGACTTTAAACTTGGCACATAAACTTAAAGGGGCGGTTAACGCAGGTTTTAGTTAAAACCGAAATCAAATCACATGAATTATTACTGAGTTATGGAGGAAGTTTTAATATTTAAGTACCTCGGTATTTTTTGAACACCCTGTACAAGTGTTTGACTTTAAACTTGGCATAAACTTAAAGGGGCGGTTAACGCAGATTTTAGTTAAAACCGAAATCAAATCACATGAATTATTACTGAGTTACGGAGGAAGTTATGATACTTTAGTACCTAGGTATTTTTTGAACACCCTGTACAAGTGTTTGACTTTAAACTTGGCATAAACTTAAAGGGGCGGTTAACGCAGGTTTTAGTTAGAATTGAAATCAAATCACATGAATTATTACTGAGTTATGAAGGAAGTTATGATACTTTAGTACCTAGGTATTTTTTGAACACCCTGTACAAGTGTTTGACTTCAAACTTGGCATAAACTTAAAGGGGCGGTTAACGCAGGTTTCAGTTAAAACCAAAATTAAATCACATGAATTATTACTGATTTATGGAGGAAGTTTAGATATTTGAGTACCTAGGTATTTTTTGGACACCCTGTAGCAAGTGTTTGACTCTAAACTTGGCATAAACTTAAAGGGGCGGTTAACGTAGGTTTTAGTTAGAACCGAAATTAAATCACATGAATTATTACTGAGTTATGGAGAAAGTTATGATATTCTAGTACCTAGGTATTTTTTGGACACCCTGTACAAGTGTTTGACTTAAATTTGGCATAAACTTAAAGGGCGGTTAACGCAGGTTTTAGTTAAATCCGAAATTCAAATCACATGAATTATTACTGATTATGGAGGAAGTTATGATATTTGAGTACCTAGGTATTTTTTGGACACCCTGTACAAGTGTAACTTTAAACTTGGCATAAACTTGAAGGGGCGGTTAACGCAGGTTCCAGTTAGAACCGAAATCAAATCACATAAATTATTACTGAGTTATGGAGGAAGTTATGATATTTGAGTACCTAGGTATTTTTGGACACCCTGTACAAGTGATAGACTTCAAACTTGGCATAAACATAGAGGGGCCTTTAATACAGTTTTAGTTTAAACCGAAATCAAATCACCGGAATTCTTACTGAGTTATGGAGGAAGTATGGTATTAGTTTACCCAGATATTTTTTGGACATCCTGTACAAGCGATTAAATTTAAACAAGACCAAAGTTTAGAGAAACCTTTAACGCAGGTTCCAGTTAAAATCGAAATCAAATCACATGAATTATTACTGAGCTATGGAGGAAGTTCTCATATTAAGATACCCAGGTAATTCTTGGACACCCTGTACAAGCGTAACACGGGACTTGTGCACCCACTGTGGCTAGTTGGGCGGCAATTTCATTGCCATCCTTCTTCATGGTCTGGTATCCACATAAGTATAAATTTTATGCAAATCTGTCAACTCACTTGTATATATTGCAATGAAAAAACTGAATATCTGCCGCTATAAAATTCTTATTTGAACGTGGATAGATTTTAAAGTATTTTTTAAATATTTTTTAATGTATTTTTCAGGTCGATCTACAAGTTAGGAAATGTCAATCCACTGTAAGTGCGTTTCACTGAAAACTACGCCTACCTTAAATTTTCTCGGATAGTCTGCAAGTCCATCGGCCTCTGGATGATCTTGTAGTAATCCAGGACCGCCTTTTGGTTGACGGGGAACAGGAACGGTTGAACATCCGGCATATCTCTCATCTCGTTAAGGATGTTCTCCAAAATAGTAGATAACACCACAACCGGATCGGTTCTTCGTCTATTGGCCGGTTTATTGTGTCTCTTGAGATAGTCACAGTGAACGTCTGAAATACCTTTTAAAAAAATAAATGTAGTTTAATTTTGGGGTAAAACGTAAAACGACTTTTCTTAAGAATTAAATGAAATTAAAATATAGGGTTAATAAAAGTGTCTTTTACCTAATTGAAAAAAAGAAACGAATTTTTTTATCGCCTGTAAAGCGAAATATTGACAACTAAATTGTGCATAATTAACATTGTCGATATATGTCATGCATGAAAGTCATGCATTCATTTCGGAATATCTCAAAGTATTGGAAAATTTAAAAAAAGGCATTTTTTGACCGTTTTGTTAAAAAAATATTGATTTTTGAAAGTTTACTAGATCTGTTTGTTATTAAGAAATAGTGTTCAGTATTTTATTATTTTCTTACGTAATCGACCATATGAAAGGTGTATTTTAGGACTAAGTGAGTCCAAAAAGTGTAAAATAGTGTAATATATTACTGAATAACGAACAGACCTAAAGCATATTCGATCTTATTTGGAACAGCGCTAAATTTATGGTCCAATAAATCTGTAAAAGTTTTGATGGGTGAAAATGTCTTATAGCCGACTTTAATTACTAATCCAAATTAATCTGACCAGAGAAAACTTAAAGATCAATTATAACTACGATAAAAACTAATTTTTTTCGTTTCTTTCCGAGCGCATCCTTGGGAACTTTTAAAAGAAGACTTCTACGCTTCATTTCTTCCGCATGCTTGAGTAATTTTCCAGAGAGCTTGACTTTAGTACCGTCCACGTTCACTAAATCTTCATCATCGGTATTTAATTGCTTCTCTATTTCCTCTTCTTGTTCTTCCGTCAAAGCGACATTCATAGGAGTACCAGTGCCACCTAGCAGGAAACAAATAGAAAAACATTGAATAATATATAATTACAACCTGAAAATATTTATTTCTAATTTCTGCATTGACTTTGAGTAAGCTATGGATGGTGCCCCCCCTAACCCCTGGGTGGGGCTGTGAACATCTTTTTTAAAGGTTTTATTCTGAAAATTTTTGAAGGCCCTTTTCATTTTTTTGACCAATGGGTCCTGTTTTTTTTAATATTCTTTCCTATAAATTTTTTAAAATCTAATCAGTTGCTGTGTTCACCATTGACTTCTAAACAATAAAATAACAAACCTGACAACAACTTTGGATTGAATTAGATTTGGAATGTCGAAAATGGTAAATAGAATAGCAGGTATGTTTGTGAATTTTAATAATAAGAAAATAAGCTCGGTTTTAAAAGGTTGTAGATAGCGTCAAAACTGCATCGTTTTTACTGTTTTTTTAGGTGGACCTTTTTTTAATATTTAAGGGATTTATGCGATAAAGCACTAATTTTATTATTTTATTATCATATTATGTCTATTTCATTAAAAAACTTACTTCATAAAAAGCCCTTTAAAATGATGTATTCCCTTTAATAAATTTGTGTTTCGGCCCCCAAAATTCAAAAATTTTGTGTTTTTCCTTTATAATTTTTTTATAATTAAAAAAAATATTTTTTAATTTTAAAATTTTAAAAAAATTTTTAAAAAATTTTTTAATTTTATTTTTTAAAATTTTAAAAATATTATTAAAAAAAAAATTTTTTAAAAATTTTTTAAAAAAAAAATTTTTTTTAAAAATAAATTTAATAAAATTTAAATTTTTCTCCCCCCAGAAAAAAAACCAATTTTAATTTTTGGGGAAGCAAAAAAACCGACTAGAATAAACTGAAAAAATAGTGCTCAAAATAATTAATGAACACCTCTTAGACCATTTGTAACTTTTAAGGCGTTAATTACATTCAGATCAAATTATTTCTCCCGTCAAAATTGTCCGCACTTACCTGAATTTTGATACAAAGGACACGCTTTATTTGTCCGCATATGACCAACATTTCCACAACGCACATTTAAGCTTCAGATCCGGTTTTAATTTGGTTTTTCTTCGCGACTTTGGCGGACTCTGCATCATACTCTTGGTAGGAGTCGACGGGGTAGGAGTGGTAGGCGACTCGTTCGGATTGGGCAATTTTTCCGAGGATACGTTTGGAGTTAACATCGGATTTGGAGCTGGCTGTCCTATACTCATTCTAATAAAAAATAGTTTAATTATTAAATATGGTCAAAGACAATTTATTATAGTTTTTACTATTGTCAGGGAGCGGAGTGTATGGTGGGTACAGCTGAATCGATTGTTGCGCTCGCTGTGGTTAAATTTTCGTTAAATCATGCTTGGTTTAAATGTAAAAAATTAGATAAAAATATTACAAATGGTGCACCATAGTTGTTGTGTAGTTAAATGTAAGAATACTGGCTCGAATAATAACTGCAAATTTTATTAATTTCCAAATGCTAGTTGGGAATTAAAAAGAAAAATGGACACATGCAGCAGGGTTCATTCCGGGCTTGCGAACGACTATAGGGGTTTTGGCCAGGGAAACAGGGAAAAAAAACTTACTCGTTTTTTGCCGTGTACCGTTTGTTCCTGTCTTATCCTAAAGTTTTTAATGATTTGCAAGTTTAAAAAAAAGATTCTTTTTAATAGACTAAGTAATCAAGGAGTGTGTGCAGAACTGACTTTAGTGTCTGTGCAGTCTCTGTGATTGTGAATAGAGAAAATAGCTATAAAGCCTTCAAGTAAAGTATCGTCGATTTTCATCTAGGAGATTTAACCAGAAGTTGTTCTGACATTTGTAATGTTATCCAACAATCATTTACAGTGCTGACCAGGGTTATATACAGTATGTCCACGGAAAAGGTGTTGAATAGCAAAAACTTTTTTTTTTTGATTTTATCAAAAGCTACTCCTAATAAAAAATTTTTTCTACTTCATAGAGTAAGATTGGAATAGAAACATTTAACATATTTTATACGCGGTGTTCAGAAAAAATTGAAAAAACTTAAAATGGTACAAGAGTAAAGTGCATTTATTTGAGAAGATATGAAATTAAGTTAATAGGAAAAGTTGTTCAAAATTAAAAGGTAGTTCCAACCAATTTTTCAAAATCCCTACTTTTATTTATTTCTGATAAAATTTATTTTAATGCAATTTAAATTTTTAATATCAATTTTATCAAATTTTTGCTGTTAAGTAATCATTTAAAGCTGACGATACCCAATTTTAAAGAATTATAAAAGGAAGTGTCAAAAGCTTGTCACTATCAACGCCTACTAGTACAAAAATGAGTTGTTAATTTGAATAAGTTAATTGATATTAAAATGATTTTTTATTAAAAATTAATAAAGGTAGGGCGATTTTTTTGAAAATTGGTATTAGAGACTAAACTTTTAATTTGAACAACTTTTCCATAACTTATTTCCATATCTTCTTAAATAAATGCACTTTACTTTTTGTACCATTTAAGTTTTTTCAATTTTCTGAACACCGCGTTATAATTTTTTTTACTCTAAGAATAACAAATTTTATCAGGAATAGTTTTTTTCGATAAAATCAAAAAAAAAAAGTTTTTCCTATTCAACACCTTATCCGTGGACATACTGTATATTTATTTAATAAATAAAAAAATATTAAAATAATTAAAAAATAAATAGGTTTTACAAATAATCTTATACCTTTCAAGTATAATTCTACGCAGCCGTCAGATGTCGTTTTCATAGCGCACCGTGCCAATAGTGGATGGAATATATGAAATATGATTTAGAATTTTTTAAATAATATTTTTTTAATGACATCCACACATCCATAGTAACAAGAAATTCTGGATATATACAATAAAAATAAATATTCATTTATTTTTAAGAAATCGAAACATCCGATTGATCATTTTCTACAATTTAATAACACATTAATGACTAGTTTTAAAGAGTTTTATTCTTATTTGATACCTTATGTTTTATTTTAAACAGTTAAACATACAAAGACATACATACTAGTGATGTAACGAATGTCATTTTTTAAACATTTGCGAATGCGAATATTTAATACCGACATTCGCGAATGCGAATATTTAGTTTTTGTTCAAATTTGGCGCAAAAAACTGATAAAAATTTTATAGAATTTGTTTTTGTTTGTTTCTATTGCCTTATATATTTTTTGTCTTATAAGTTCTAATGAAAATTAAATTGTTAAGCTTCATTGACCAAAGTAAAGTAAATAAATAAATAATACCAAATGATAAAGTGAAGATTGATAATGTGATTACGAGGTTAAATTACTTTTTCTTGTTATAAAAAAATAATAAATGAATGGATTTTAATTTTATTACATACCATTATCTTCAAATTGATATATTTTCTGATATTCATATTCGCAAAACATTCACAGAAAATTTGTGAATGCGAATATGCAAAAATTTTAAATATTGGGGGAATGCAATGTGAATATTCATATATCACTAATACATACATCCAAAGTAAAAATTTATATAATTAAAATTTTATTATTATACAGCAGAAAAAAATTAATGATCATCATTACAACGAATTTGGCCTATTCCCCCACAGAAAAAAATTCCCCATACTGTTACCATTGTTAAAGCTTTGTAACAGTTTTCCCCTTTATATGGGCAATGTGTGAACTATTTTCTCCTGACGCCCGCTCATAAGCGAGCGTAAAACCTTTTACCAAAATTTGTTGTTTTGTGCGTCTACAGCGAAAACTATAGTCTTTGGTTTTATACTGACTGAAATAAATAAATTATTGAAAAAAAATAAATACCGTTCTTTTTCCTGATTTCTCTTTATCCTTCTCAACTGTTCCTGTATTCTTCTCTTCTCCCTCTTCATTTCTTCCTTTTGAGCCTCGTCCAACGTCGCAAACTGTCTAATAAAGCTGTCGTCCTTTGTAGTTCGAATTTTGACGTAGGCATCTATTACGGCGGGTTTTCGAACGTACTCCACCCTCGTAAATTCTTTACCTAGGTTTTTCTGAATGTCCTTATTATTTTTAGAACTCTTCCTGAAATTTATTTATCTTTTTAATAGAAAGTTTCGAGAATTTTTTTTTTTAAATAGATTAACAATAAAATATTTCCAACACCACCCAAAAATATTCTGTCTACTTTTTTTGGGAAAAGAGTTACCTCGTGGTTTTACAAAAAATAATCAAAAAATTAAAAATTTAAATTGCGGGATTGGTCAGCGTGGAGGGAAACCCCCCGACCAATCAGCACCAGTGCTAAACAAGGGTGTGAGAAAAAAGGTTATAGACCTATTCTGTTTCTTTCTCGCACGCTTGTTTTTGGGGGCTGCCTCTAGCAGGTATAGCAAAAATTAAATAAAGGTACTCCTAAAGTATACAGGGTCTCCAAGAAAATGTGGGATATAGAATAGGATCAAAGATGTATCTTTTTTCAAAAAAAAAGCTATATATTATTTGGGTATAGCTCGACTGTTCCTGATTTTCCTCCTCTTTTTTCTTTTCTTTTATTCCTATCTTTTCTCCCCCCATAATCATCTTTCTCAGTTCTTGTCGCCTTGTTCCTCCCTTCAGCGACAGTTTAGTTGGTTTTTTTGTTTGCCAACATATTTTCAATATTTTTTCCCTTTTCCCAAACGTCGTCGCTTTTGCCCCAGAACTTTCACCTAAAAAATACAATTTCTATATATCATATTATACTTTTTCCATTAAAAAAATAGAAAAGACTTTTAAATTCAAATGTGTCCTTTGAGGTCACTGTAGACATAGATCAAGGCAAAAAATGATCATAGGGATGTTTTTAAAGACATGCTAATATTAAAGGGTGTGATTCTTAAACCTATTTTGAATTCTATGAACGTATGTCCTAAAAGTCCTAACTTTTGAGATACAGGGTAGTAAAGTCTAAAAAAAGTAAGTTTTTTAATAATAACTGAGATAATATTGTAGCAATCTTTAAGAAATTTGATACAGGTCTTCCATGCATCAAGGTGCATTTTCTGATGTACAAATTTTTTCATTTTCTCTACCAGTAGCGTCCGTACGGGTTTTGCATTGAATATTTTGAAGACAAAAATACCACGCCTCTGCTTTCTCTAAAATAAAAATTACTTTTAAAATCCCCAATCATTTTTAAGCAAATTTGATATCTTGGTTTTTCTTTGTCCGACGCATGGTTTTCGCTTAAAAAAATAAAAATCGTTTTGCTTCAGGGTCAATTCCTCAAATTAATCATATTTTTATTTATATCTTCTTTATTATTCATCCCATCAAAAATTTTTATATAACTTCTTGTATAGACAATTTGGAAAGCGGTATTTTTTGTTTTATAAAATTTTTTGTATCTCTTTAATTTTTGAGATTTAAAAGATTTTTTTTTTTATTTTAGAGTCAATATCTCAAAAACTGTACAAGCTACAAGAAATTTTATATGATTTATATTATATATTTTTACAAGATCATTAATTTTATTTATTTAACCTTTTTGTTTAAATGCAATATTTTTCGAGTTATAATCAAAAAACCGGATTTTCGGGATTTTTTCAAGGTATACCCCCGGAAAAAAAATTATTAATAAGAAATTTTTTATTTTGGATTTTATTTGCATATTTTGAGTGGTTTAAGATATAAATGAATAAAATAAATGATTTATATTAAAAAAAATACCATAAATATTTTTTTTCCCTATTTTGAACTTAAATTTTTGGTAAAAAACACTTTTTTATTTATATCTCCTTTATTATTTATCATATTAAAAATATTTATATAACTTTTTATATAGACAATTTAAAAAGCTATATTTTGTTTTGGAAATTTTATCTTAAGTTTTTGAGATATTAATTTTTTTTTAATTTAAAACGCCAATTCCTCAAAAGTATAAGAGATACAAAAAAAAAATATGGAACAAAAAATACACCTTTTTAATTTGTCTATTTAAAACATTTTTACTAGAATAAAAATAAAAGAAGATATAAACACAAATGTGATTGAATTGAGGAATTGATCCTGAAGTAAAACAATTTTTATTTTTTTAAGCGAAAACCCTTCGTCGAAGAAAGAAAAACCAAGAAATTAAATTTGCTTAAAAATGAATGAGGATTTTAAAAGTAATTTTTATTTTAAGAGAAAGCAGTGACGTGGTGTTTTTTCTTCAAAAATATTCAATGCAAAACCCGTACGGACGCCACTGGTAGAGAAAATAAAAAAATGTACATCAGAAAATGCATCTTGATGCATAGAAGATATGTGCCAAATTTTATTAAGATGTCTACAATATTATCTCAGTTATTATTAAAAAACTGATTTTTTAAAAAACTTTATCACCCTGTATCTCAGAAGTTAATAACTTTAGGACATAGGTTCATAGGAAGTTTTTTTTCCTAAAATGAGTCTAAGAATCGCCCCTTAAATATTGCATTAATAAAACAATAATGACCTATTGCTACATAGCATAAATTACCTTCATCTGTACTGAGAACCTCTGCACTAGCCAGAACACGATTCTGCAGATCAAAGATCCTCTGACATTCCTCCTTGTACCTCTCTTGGTGTTCGGCAATGGAAAATCTGTTTCCTCTAGAAAACTTGTCCATGCCTTCTTCTCCAGCTTTGCTTTTTCCGTGGAAAGCGTACGTACGACATCTATAACTTCCCAACGTGATAACTTTTTGATTTCCTCTTCTGGCACGCCGAATTTGCGCAGTAACGCCTTGGCGTTATTGAGTGAAAGTCTCCTTAGATCAGCATCAGTACCTAAAAATTCAATAATATTAATAATTTATCTTATCAATAGTACACTAATACAAAAAAAAATCTCTATATACCTGTGACGGTTCTCTTTGGCTGCGACTCCTGTTCCTCCTTACTCTGGGTCGGTTTATTCGGCACGCGGACGTAACTGAATCCCTCTCCACATCCCGTAGGATCAGCGGGACCGGTTAATTGCAACAGACACTTGCCTTTCATGGCTTGAATGTAAGCTCTGGTAGTGTTCCACGGTGCAACCTTTACTTCGTCGTCCATTTTTAATCCTTTCCCTTTACGTCGTCATGGCGGGGGTAAAATATGAATTTCACCAACCTGATCTTTTAACCTTAAAAAGGGATATGTAAAATTTTTCTAATAGGTCCCATTAATGATTATATTAGCATACTTTACACTGAAGGGATCAATTAGGTCCCTGGACCCAAAACTGGGTTTTCCCCAAAAAATTTTTTCTTATTTTTTTAAATAAATGTATTTACAAAAAAAACTGCAATTTATAATAAAAAAATAAAATTATATATATATAGTATATATATATATATATATATATATATATATATATATATATATATATATATATATATATTTTATTTTCAATTTATTTTAAAATTTTTATGTAAATAAAAATAAACAATTAAAATTAAATTTATTTTTATACAAGTCAAAAAAAAGAAAATTTCTAATTTAAACACAAAAACAATTTAAATTTTAAAATAACAAAAATTTACAAAAGAAAAGTAAATTTGTTTTCAAATTAAAATTTTAACATACATTTTTAAAAAAAAAAAATGTAAAAGTTAAAATAGATTTAATTTAAGGGAAACAAGTTAAAATTTGAATCATTAATCCCATACTTTTAAATTAAAAATTTTCACAAAAAATTTTTTATACAATTAATACATTATTGTATATATAAATTTTAAAATAATAATAAAATAAATATAATAATGAAAAATTAAAATAATAAATATAAATAAAATATTATTTTATAAAAAATAGAATAAATTTAAAAAATCCAATGAAAAAATGTTTTTGTGGAAAAGAAAATTTTCCCTTTAGTTTTTTAAATTTCACCTAGAATTCCTCATATTCACTAAATAAAAATAATTACAAGTACCCAAATAACATCCTACACCCCATTTTCTAAAAATAATAAATGCCGGCACCAAAAAGGTTTTCCCAAAAACCCTGGGGGTTTTGGAAAAAAAGGGTTTATTGTTTGGGACCCAAATGGCAGCGGCTGTGAGTTACAACTGGTCAATGTGCGTCTTGACATACATTAAGTTTCCAATAAATAATGATGGCAAAGCAGAATTTTGTTGTTTGCCTGTCAAAAATCATCTCTGTACCCCCAAACAGAAAACCCACCCTTACAGCTCTTTTTGCAAGCCAAAGACCAGTGCAGCACCACTGCCATGACCCCATGCTACAATAGCATATGAAATGTGGGAGGAATAGTAGCAAAGTATGCATCCCTTAGAACCCTAGAGGATACACACTCACCCAGGTTTCTAAGCATTAAGATATTTTTTTGTTAATTTTTTGCATAGTTGGTGGTATGAACACCCAGTGATCCGACTGTCCAGGTAAACACCCAAAATTTAAACAGGTCTAGACTCCATGCCTTCGGTATACCCCCTTTGAAGAATACCATATTGTGAGTTTTTCCCATTTAAAAACAATCTTTTTGGGAAAAACCACCGTTCTGCTCTCTCCCTGCGCCAGGCCCCAAGAGGGCCCGGGCAACTTTCGGTCTCCGCCAAATGATGGTCGATCATCCGCAAACAGGGTGTACTCAGCGTTGGTGTCAATGTTGGGTGATCATTAATAAAAATAATAAATAGAAGAGGACCCAATACTGAGCCCTGAGGTACTCCCACGGTAACAACCCTCCCTTCGGAGAACACATCCCCCACTCGAACCACCCTGAGCCTTCCAGTCAAATAACTTTTAATTAGTGAAAAACTACTGTTGCTAAAATTGTAGCGTTGGAACTTTCCCAAGAAAGCTCGTGACTGACGCAGTCGAAAGCCTATGAGGTCACAAAAAGGGGCCGAAAAAGCGGAATCATGGAAAGCTTCCATAAAAATAACAAGATCCATGATTCCCAGTGATGTATTTTCAACCCCTTCCTAAACCCAAACGTTTTTTTTAAAAAATTTTAAAAAACGCTCAAAGAAGCTACCAATTCTTACAGCCATACATTTTCTATAATTTTTGAAAAATGGGCAGCACAGAGATTGGCCTGTAGTTTGATGAATCATGTTTATCTCCCTTTTAAAAATAGGAACAACTGTACTCCTTCAGGGCTGAGGGAAATTTGGACTGCCTAAAGCAAAATTAATGATCTTTGTCAAAGGACTGACAATAAGATTTTTATAGTTTTAATAAAAGGTATAATAAAGCCATACGAATCTTTGGTCGATTTGTTCTTTAGGGAACTTATCACATTCTAACCTCATTTATTGTAACATCAATAAATTCAAACTTTTCATTGGGCACATCGGGGAAAATTTTCACTAAAGATCCACTCCAGAAAACCCAACCTTACCCCAAGAAGTTGTGATCCCAATGAAAAATATTTAAAAGTTAGGATGCAGTTTACAACCCTTTTTTTCAGTGGTTTGGGAATACCAAATAACTGTTTATAATTTTCCCCCACATGTTTTAGTTGATTTGGAGAGTTTTTTTTAAAAGAATCATTAGCAGAGCATTTTGCTTTTTTATTTCAGATCTATAAATTAGTTTAAACTTATTTCTATAGGTTTTCAGTTCTTGATGGAAAGTGCCTAATCAAATCATTTAGAAAGTCTATACATCAATATATATAATATATATATATATATATATATATATATATATATATATATATATATATATATATATATATATATATATATATATAAAAATTTAAAAATTAAAAAAAAAAAATTTTTTGTTTTTTTTAAAAAAATTTTGAAGAAAATCATATTTAATCTAATCTAGTTGAGATGGTTCAAATTTAAGTAGCAAATTTAAATACCCATGTGTTAGACCAGGAAAATTACAGCAATTTAGGCCAAAATAAATCGATTTTGCCAGACAACTTGGATAGGGATGCGGATCTTACTGGGAAAAGCACCAAGAATTAATTGTACATATGAGAGGGAGCCGGTCAACCCAAAGAGCATCTCGGGTGCATAAAGTGCATTCCCGAAATTGCACAATTCTTTCAAAAATATACCAAATCGATAAAATAAGGCGCTGATTTTTTAGGGCGCAACTGCCAAAACTTACCACTTAAGAGAGTTTATGTGAAATTATTTTAGAAGGAAAGTGGCCCTTCCAAGAACATGAAATATAAAAGTCAAGCTGTCACCATTTTTATTTTTAAAATGATAAACATACCATTTACACAGATTAATGTCAAGTATGGCATTTCATCAAAAATTTCTAAAAAAATATCAATAATTTTTACCAAAATTTGACTAATTTTAATTATAATTAAAATTTTATTTTTAGTTATGTTTTTATACTTTATTTTATCTTAAAACGTGGCCGAGTTGCCATCAAAACATAAATGGAAAATGAATTTTTGGGTGTTTTTTTCCTATCTTTATCTCGGCATTATTTAAAATTTTTAAATAATTTGAAACAAGTTATGTTTTTGATTGACAGTGACGAATACTTCAATAACCAAAAATATAAAAATAAAAATATCGGACACCATTTTTTTTTTAAAAGTTTGTTGTCATCGCTGTTTGGAATATATACACAAAAATAAACAAAAATGACGTCATTACAAATGGTTACATTTCCTACTTTAACTACTTTACATACCTTTGCTCCGCTGCAACCATACTGAAGTAGGCCCAACACTGCTCGGGAGAAACCATTGCCCTGATTTCTTCCTCAGTCGGCAACCGAAACTCGGGCTTGATAACCCACCAATTCGAGTCCATCCCGGTTCTCTTAAAATCGGCACACAATTTCAGCCTTTTCCTAATACTGCTTTCGGAATGCGAAGGAAACGCCTTTTTGATATCGTCCATCTTTATCCTGCGAGGATTATCTCGGCTTCTCCAAAACAGCCTGTAGATGAAAACTTGTAGAAAATCTCTCACGAAATTGTTGGCTCTTTTCGAATTGGGGCCCGGTACCTCGTATAATGGACACTCTTGTCCGGCTACGAACAATGCATCCACTTCTCTTATGTAGTATTGCTGACGAGTACGAATTACAAGAAAATCTGAAATAAAATAAATAGTCAAGTGGACGTTTAACGAAACGCATAGCTTAAGATTAGTAATGAAACATTTCGGGAAATATATACATATAATAAAAAAACAATATCATTTTCAACAACAAATTACTGTTTTTTTTATTACTAGGCTCAAAATATAGCGTCTGTCCAAGGAAGTTTAAAGGTGTATGGAAGCCCAATGCTATGGCCCATTCGATCAAAAAATGTCCAGCCCAGTATGAAAATAATTGTCAGAGTTGGCCCCGCCGATTCTGCGCAATAACAAAATTCCACGAAATAATTTAATGTGTTGCCTACTTACACACTGATAAATCAGTGTGAAGTTAGCCAACACATGATAATTTTATGAGAGCCGGAGTACCGTTTTTTGGATTGATCAAAACCTTCTTATTTTAGTGATTAGTGTTTATTGTGACTATAATTTTGTGTTTATTGTTTGTTACTTATAATATCGTAACAAAATGACTAGAGGTTGTATGGTTTTGTCTTGCAAATTCAAGGGTAACATACCCGTCTTTTTAACTTTAGGTAAGTATTTTTTATATTTAAATTAGGTGCTTCTTATAAGACGTAACGTTAGGTAACCGAATAAATAATAATATATCAATTATAAATAATAGAAAATGAAAATTTCATAGGAAATATTAGTGAGAAAAGTAAGGCAATCTTAATTATCTTTTAGATGATTTCCACAATGTTTGTGTATTTCTGTGGATTATTAAAAATAAATAAGGTTTACATTTAGGTACTTTTATTTCATTTAATAATTTAGTACACTCTTTTAAAGGATCAAAATTATTGATTACTGGGCAGACCAGGCAAATTATTTAAAATATACAGGTCCCTCTAATTGAATGAAAGGAAGTACAATTTGGTAGGTTTTTGGGGCGCTGATTACAAATCTAAAAAAAATCGGCAATGTTTCGTTTTCGAGATATTTATATCAAAATTGAAAATCAAACTAACCTTATTTACACTATTCCTCCTTCTTTTTGCCCAAAATTTTGATTTTTACACTAAATTGGCACAAATATTTCACAAACACCTTTTAAAACTTTTTTATGTTTATTTTACACCTTTTTTAATTTTTTTTAAGCAAATATGGTTGCTCCTTTGAACTTAAAAGTTCGCAATTTAATGGATAAAAGATGTAAAATAAATAAAAATACAAGGTTTTAAAAGGTGTTTATAAAATATCGTGTGCCACTCAAAAGAAGGAGAATATAGTGAAAATGAGGTTAGTTTAATTTTCAACTTTGATGAAGATCC
>JAHBCN010009561.1:0-34624 GCA_019359885.1 Listronotus oregonensis
GATTTTCCGTGAATTTGTTTACAAACCCACAGAAACTTTTTAAATATTTTTAATTGCTCTCGCTCTAATCTTAGGTTAACGATCGATTTTTTTTTTTTTTCCTCAGCAGCATGCAAGTCTCAAGCTCATCATTCGACATGATTGATAATTCTACACCCGATATCTGATAATAATACGATAAACGATAATATGATCTATCAATTTTTAACCAAGCCAAATAAGAAGGAAAATAATAGCTGGAAGCGAAAAAAAAGGAACAGACTTACCGATTTCTACGCCAGCAACACCATTTTACCCCGGTTTACACAAGTTAATGGCTACCGCGCCGCTGTTCGTCTTCTTCACGGACTTCGTTTTTTATTATTTCTGGATTGTACGATACGAAATCCACGGTTTTTTTACCCCCCGGCTCGAAGGACCATGTAATATTTTGTTGTTTATCCTTTAAAAGAAAAGTAAAACGCTGTATTTTTTGTTATTTTGTTTATTTATTTCGCTACAATAAAAAACTTTTAACTGCACGATGGTTGCTGGCTGAGAGGGGCCCTTCGTCAGCTGACAGGACGGACTTTTCCCGGCGTTGCCACTGGTGGGTTTCATAACATCGGTAACGGACTAGCATGTAATTGGGGGACAAATTTTAATTGGTCGGTAAATTAACGAAAGAAATTGAATTAAAACCCAAAAGGTTACATAAAATATGTTAAAAAAAGCGTACGAGCATAAAATACTGAGTTAAATTGATATTTAATTGGTCAAAAAAAATTATTTATTGGTCACCCGATAAAAAAATATATTGTGCTGCATTAGTAAACCCTAAAAAAAAAATGTAATGTTCAATGCAGAAAGTTAATAAAGACTATAAACTAAAAAAAAAAAAAACAGAATTTCTTATGAGGTTTAATAATTAATCAGCCCTGAATAAAATTAGAAATTAATATAAAGCCAATAAAAAGTAAAATGCTCATTATTATACATTCGAGTGCATAAAAAAAAAAAAATACTTTATAAATTTTATTTTTTTTTTTATAATGCACTCAATGTGAAATAATGAACTTTTTTCTCTTTTTTTTACCTATTTTTATTATCTATAATACCTTAAAACGGAATATGTTATTAGCAAAAAAATTTTCACACCTAGGGCATTATGCGGGCATTTAAAAAAGCCCGCTTAAAATTAATAAATGGAAATTTTATTGCTTACCCCAATTTTTTTCTCTCACAATAAAGATCAAGTTTATACAAAAATAATTTTTTTAAAAATACAAAAAAATTAAACATTTAAAAAAAAATTAAAATTTTTTAAAAGTCCCGGAAAATTGTGATCCCATTTAAAAATGGGGATTTTTGTGATGGTAACGGGGGGAGAATAACGCTATTTTTTATAGAAGAAAATCCATTAAAGTTTTTTTAAAAAAACGATGGAAAATTAACCCGGTTCTGAATTGGCTATCTTTTTTGGCTCTTTTTTTTTTGGTAAATACTTTTTCTATATATTTATACTGAAGAGCCCCTTTTCCCCCTGTTGTTTTAGCTTTTCAAACGAAGCACCTGCCTCAACAAGTAAATTGACGATGTGCGACGCAAAAGTGGCCGGTGTAATTTCCTTTTTCCCCTTTTAAAAATTTTGCGTTCAATTTGGGACGCTTCCTATTTTTTCCAATGGGTTTACTTCATCCCCCCTTTCAAGGTAAAAAAATCTTCGCCCTTTTTATTCCATTTTCTTAATGTTTTAATTTTTTTTTAAAATTTAAAGCGCCTAAATCTTCTTCAATGTAAAAAATTTTAATTAAGTTTTAGTTTCTTCCAAAACCCAAAAGACTGTTCCCTATCTTCAATGTCATCAATGGTCTTTTTTACCAACTCTTTTTAAACCCAAAAAAACCCCCCTTACCAATTACTTTTTACCAAGTAGATATCATCGACCTTCTTAATAAATTTTTTAAATTTGTTCTCCCCTTCCAAAACTTTAGATTCTTCGGGGGGTATCCTTCGACTTAACTTTTAAAAAAGATATAAGACGATGGATTTTGAAATGTCTATATTTTCATAGAACGTAGGCCTTAGGGTGGAATACTTGGTCCAACGAGAATTCGGACTGTATTTTCCGACTAAAAATAATAAAGTTTGTTAAAAAAATGTATTTTAAAAAAAATCAATTTACCGTTCCTGGAAATATGCCATTAAAACGTTTTCGGGGTTTTTGAAGGTGGTTGCATCCCAA
This sequence comes from Listronotus oregonensis, assembly GCA_019359885.1. Classification (NCBI taxonomy): domain Eukaryota; kingdom Metazoa; phylum Arthropoda; class Insecta; order Coleoptera; family Curculionidae; genus Listronotus; species Listronotus oregonensis. The sequence goes on from JAHBCN010009561.1 coordinate 2,225, forward strand.
ATACCAAATTCCATACTCCCGATCATACTGTTGTTGATTTAACTGGCAAAAGATTTTCTTTTCCCTTTTTGGCCTTTTCTCTTATATTTTGTAATTTCTTCCATTTTTACAAATCGTTAAATAAAAAATGAACTGACTGACAGAAACATCAAAGTGAAACTTAACACCAGTCATTATCTACTTACGTATAAGGTACAGGTGCAACTTTTTTTTTATATTGCGAATAAATAATAATTAGTCATTAAAAACCTTTTTTTGGGTAAAACAAAAAGCATTGTATGCCCCACGGGTTTACTGGTTAATGCCCATCAGGTCGAAATCTACCCCCGGGCCTTCAGGGCATTATGCCCCCCGTCCCCCTTTATACATAAATAGCTATTTTGGCTATATTTTCTTTCTAAGCCTATTCTGGGCGAATTAATTACAAACTTTGTAAAAATTTCTGTTTTTTTTACTTCAGTTTACTGTCTTTATCAACTTTCTGCACTGAACTTAAAAAAAAATTCCGATGGGTTTACTAATGTTAATACTTTATATATCTTTTTTTATCTACTGACCAATTAATGACTTTATGTGACCAAATAAATTCCGATTTAACTCAGTATTTTAAGCTGTGGTCGATGCTCGTACGTTTTTTTAGGGTGCTAATATATTTCATGTGATCTTAAAGTGTTGATTTTTCATTTTTTTCCGTTGATTTACTGACCAATTAAAATTTGCCCCTGACCAATTATATGCTAGTCCGTTACCATTGAATTTAATTTTTATCTGACCAATAGGACTATTTTGGGGTGCTAAAAGTTTTGTTCTACACATTTCTTACCTTAAAGCAATTTTTTCTTTGAATTATTTTTAACCAAATGTCTAGAGGCACTGACCAATTAATTCTGGCCATTGTGAAATAAATTTTCTGTTACGGGCACCTATATCTTAAATTTGGGATGCTAAGTTTTTGAGTGTCCTTGAAAATTAACACTTTCAATTTTTTCGTTTTGAAATCTGACTAAATCTTGAAATTATTTGACCATTGTTGCCCAATGAATGACCAATTTTTTAAGCTATTTTTCAAGGCAATATTTACATTTTACCGTGCTACCAACTAGGAGTTAAGCCATGCATTCATTTCCGAATATATAATTTAAGAAAAAAGCTAAATTTTTTAACCGTTTTATCAAAAAGATATTGATTTTTAAAAGGTACTAGGTCTCTTTGTTATTAAGAAATGGTGAATCGCCCTTATGAAAGGTGTATTTGGTGGGTCTAAAAAGTGTAAAATAACACTAAATAACAACAGACTTCATGTGTTGTGTGTACAGTTTTCTTCAAAAATAATATTTTCAAGCATTGAGGACCTCTAACTTTTAGTAAAGCTTATTCGATCTTATTTGGAACAGCGCTAAATTTGTGGTCCATTCAAAACACTGCATTACGAATTATTAGAGAGAGATGGGCGAGACTTTACTTACTATAAGGCGATATTTTTGTCTATGACTGTCGCGAATAAACTACTTGAATATACCATTTCTTAAAACTCCACTGCCCTGCAGTTTAAAAATTAGGAAGTTTAGGACATATTATTTTGTAAATAGTATTTTTTTTCCTATTTTTATCCAAGGAATCCATCTGTATTTTTTTTAAATATTAAAGGAACACCCTATACATAATTAAAAAAATTTACAACCTAAGTTTTACAATCAGAGTAAGTAGTATAGAATACATTAATGAAAGGAAATATAATACATAAAAACAAAAAGTCGTATAAACGGTTTTATTGACAGTTAATATGCTGACTTTAATGATTTTAATAAGATAAATATAATTTTGCGATGGTTGCATGTTTGGGTATGGCGTACCATTTATGGTAGTTCTCTGGTTTTTGAGAAACCTAAAACTGTGTCGTCTTAATGAAGCAATTACTAGTTTTATAAAATAGACTAGTGCGTGTTACGAAGTAAATAAGGCCGACTTTAAATATCCAGCCATAATTTCGAGTAAACGGCAAACATTGCCATCGGGTAGGTATGTCGATAGGTCGATAGCTCTATTGATACTATCGATAGTATTGAGCACCCAGATAGGGTATCGCTTGGAAAGACCCCTATCGATAGTTTGAGAAATACCTCTGTATGATACAGAGGTACCTCAGTTTACAGAATGAGCGAAGCGAGTTCTGCAACTCACGTGAGTTCATTAAAACTTACTTTTAACACAAATATCATACAATATTTTTTCTACAAACTCAATAATGCAGTTAAAAATTAAATTATTTTAAAATTGGAAGATTTTGTTTTACATAGCATCGTATATAAAAATTATTGAAATTGGCATTTATTAATGAATTCTAACAACCGTTGTTGATGCTGATTGGTTACAGCATGTTTACTTCAAATTTGATACATCGTGTCAGGTTTAGCTCGATTTAGTTTTTTCTTATAATCAACTTGAAATGGAAGAAAATGAGGAAAAGATTGGTTGCATCGATCCATTTTTAAAAAGGGTGGGGGGGCGGGCCAGTAGAGCATTGCGGTTTTCTGCCCAGAAATCTCGTATACAATAAGTTTCTGAATTGGTGTAAAGGAGAAAGGGGTTTGGGTGGGGAAAAATTTCCAAAAAATTTCCTTGCGTATTTTGAAAAAAGCAAAAATTTAAACAAATCATTTTTGTTTGACCAATTCATATCAAAACATGTTTCGTTGACTTGATGTTTTCGAATTTTTAAGCATCGGGTTTCTGGGCTGTACTTTTTAAATAACCCCTTTTTGATTGAATTTTTTTTTAAAAAAGCTTTTCAGTTAAACTCTTACACTTGGGAAAAGACCTTAAAGGGAAAAATTTTAAGAAAACCAAAAAAAAACAAATTTCATATGTTAAAATTTTTTTTTGGGTTTTATCAAGAAATGTTTTAAACCCAAATGTTGGGAATCGGCCACTAAATCCCCGTACCAATTTTTCTCGAAATATTTTTGGGAAAAAATCATCTGCTATTTTCAAATTTCTGCGGGTTTTTTTTAAAAACCCCCTCCTTCCCAGGCCTGTTTTCCTTGATTCCAGGGCTCCTTGCATGAGCGACAAATTGTGTTTAGGGCATGGGGTGGAAATCTCTGTTGCAAGGATATCAATTCCAAAAATAAGAACTGTTTTTTTCTTTCGTGAAACAAAAGAGATCTTTCCTCAAAAACATTTCCCACTCCATCCTGGACACCAATAAAGGGGGTTTTGAACTGTTTAAAAAAAAATTTTAATTGTGTATCCTGTTTTTTGTTTATCTTAAAAAACCCTTGGTATTGGTTTAAAAATTAAAATCTTCGAAATCTTGCTTGGGCTAATAAAAACAAGATGGTTACATTAGGATTAAACCAATTTTTAAAATTGTCACTAAAGCTTAAGCTTGATTTTTGTTTTAATGTTTTAACAGCTTCTGAATAGTTGATAATTGACAGTGCCTTGATATTGTTAAATATTTTGAATTTTTAGTAGAAAAAAGTAATTTAAATAAGGTTTTGAAAAGTGTTTAAAGTGAAAATTTTTTAAAATTTCCCAACTTTCTTGTTAAAAAACAATAAAAATGTGGGCCAAGAAACTTGCAAAGATCGAACGGCGAAAAATTTTCGGGATTTATTTTTAGACTTCCATATTTAAAAAATTTTGTCTTTAACACCCAAGCAAAGAAATTTTTCAAATCAAAAATTTTTTAAAACCAAATGAGTAAAAATAAACGTGTGGGCGCTATATTTAAAAAGGGATAAAATTTTCTACAAGAAAAAAACCCCGGGAGCTTATAAAGAGAAAATCACGGGTTTTGAAAAAAATTTTAAACTATCGACCCGTCATAATCTTTCCCCTTTGGGTTTTTTTGATCAAGAACCGGAGGGTTTTTTAATAAATAATTTATTTGTGAAAAAACTTTGATTAAGTGGGCTAAATCGGTTTAGGGAATATTGTTCCCGAAAATCGTGCCTCCCAAAAACCCAAAAGATTCTTCAATGTGTGGTGGAATTAAAGGACAATTCATTACCTCATTTATATAAAACCTTTGAATTCTAACAGTATTTGGGATTTTAAAGGAAAAGTTAAAAAATTCTTGGAGGATATTCATAATCTTCAGCTAAGTTACTAGATTGGGACCATAAACAATTAACTTGTTCAGTTTGGTAAAATTTGGGAGGGAAATACCATTTTTTCAATTTTTTTTTTATTTTGTTTTTTATCTTAAAATTCTTAAATTTATGGGTTAAAGTAGATTATTTTTTTTAAATATTGTTTGTGTGTGTCTTGGTGTTTTAAAATATTAAATTAATTATTAATGGTAATCTTATCATAAAACAGATCCTTGTTTATTCTTTTTAATGTGGCATCTAGCATTTAAAAAAATTAAAGTGCGCATTGTTATTCCTGAAAGACATTTTTTATTTTAGTGGTTTCTATTTTTTTTAAGTAAATAAAGTGATACAAAAAAATTTGGGAAAATTCATTTCAAAAAAAATTTTTAAATAATATATAGGGTGTTCCATATAAAAAAATTGTTTTTTTGGGGTGCTGGGCGAGCAACCCTGTAAAATCTCCCCTATCGCAGGGGAATTCTACGAAAAAAGTCCCTTTAAAAAAATTTTTTATCAATATTATCTTTATTAATAAGAAAGTTATGGGGCATTAAAAAATCGACAATTCGAAAACGCCTAGTGGCCAAAATGATAAGAGATACTTAAATTTTAAATTAGGCCCGTTCCAACCCGGTTTTTTTTAATTTTTCTATCCTTTGGGGTTTCCTTTTGGGCGCGTCCAAATTTACAACCTGACATTAATTGTTGGTATATCTTTACGTTCTTAATTTACCTTCCAACACTAAACTTTAAATAACAATTAAGGCATCCCCCAAAGATTAAAGAAAATTTAACGTTTGAAAAGTTTAAATATTGGAAAAATAAACATATTTATTTTAACAACTTTTTATTCTTGTTATTATAGCCACTGTAATCTTTCCCCCCAAAAATACCCCTAAGTAAAAAAATTTTGGTGGGGTAAGGAAAAACCCAAATTGGCTCGTTACTTTTTAAGTAAATTAAGATACGATTCCCCGCTTCTAACGCATTGAAAAAGTTGGTTTTTTTCAGTTTCCTTTTTAAGTGCAGTTTTTTAAATTTTTACTCTTTGGGAAAGGGTAATCGCTTATATATACGTAATGGTGTGTTTTTTTTACCAAGAGTTTACTTAGTTCAGTTTGTTTTAGTTTAATTAACTCCTTAAATTTGTTACAATTCTAAGCACACAAAATACGATGGAGCCTAGTGGATAAAAACATTTTAAAATCTAATCTGTTTTTTTTGCATATTTTCCTTCGGAGAGAAAAATTTTAATCTTTTTACGTATTAAAAAAAAGATCAAAAGATTTTAAAAAGATAAAACTGTCAAAGTCAAAAGTGTCACTTTGGTCCAATAAAAAAGGGCCGATACGTTATTTTTAAACCCAATAAAAAAATTTTTATCTACCCAAGTTAAGACGGTTCAAAGAACCCCGCACAAACCGGGAATTGACTCCCGGTTAAATTGGCTGAAATTTGGATATGTTGTTCGTTTCGGGGAAACCCAAACAAAAGTCTCAATGAGCACAAAGCTCCATTTTTCTTATTTTGGCTCCTATGGAGCTCAATGCTTCACAAATTCATCAATATTGACTCCTTAAAAAAAGTAATCCCTTCGAAATTTAGTATTTCCGCGTTAACAAAAAGTACCCTCTTATGTTTGAGGTCGCTGCATTCAAATCCAGTACCAATATGATAATATTGACAGTTGACACTTCAACCCGCCAAAGAACAAGAAATAATAAAAATAATTTTATAAAATCCTCATGTAAATATATATTTTGGAGGTTGCTGAGTTCAAAAATGATATTAAAAATGTATATTGACAGTTGCAATTAATCCACTAACTGTTAAACGGGATGTGACAATCAAAATTGATTGATTATTTTCTTGTTGTTTGACGGGTTTAATTGCAACTGTAGTGTCAATATCGATTTTAATATCGGGTTTTTAACTCCAACCTCAAAATATATTTACCTGAAATTTTTTCAATGATTTCACATGCTGTTTGACAGCTAGTTGCCACTGTCAACTGCCAATATCGATTTTTAATATCAGTTTTAAACTCAACCCCAAACCCCAAAAATATATATTTACATGAGGATTTTATCAATTTTCGTTTTGCTTGTTGTTTGAGCTAGTTGGCTGCCAACTGTCAATATTTATATTGGCATTGGATTTGAATGCAGCGACCTCAAAAAAATAGAGGGGCTTTTTTTTCCAGCAAATTAGTTTTGCTGCGTTCTCGAAGGTTCCCCTTTTTCGTTGTCAATAATGGTGAATTTGGGGGGCTTTGGCTCCGTAGGAGCAAAATAAGCAAATTAACTTTTGCCCATTTAGACGTATGTTTAGGATACCACGAACAACATATCAAATTTCAATAAGTGCAGGGTTTTTTGTGTACATATTTTAATACCAATGTAGTAGTGACGTCTTTTAGACCTCGAACAAAAATTTGATCCATCCAATGTAAAAAAGGCTTTTGTAAAAGTGCCTAAACAGTTTCATTTAATACACAAAAAAGACGAATATAAAGCAGTTCATCTGGATTTAAAGAAGAAAAACAAAATTAATTGTCATATGCCACAGTGTTATTACAGCAGCATCTGTTTTAAATTTACCGCTAAACGTTCGCCGGCGTTAATGAACCTTTTTTAAATTGAAAAAAAAAAGCCAAATTGCAGCGCACGTGCCTTTTATTCCCGGGCCCAAACACTCCGCCGTTGGCAGTGGCTTCCTTGCTAATTGTTTTTCTTTGTATATTTGCATTACCATAAGCGTTACCGACGAGGAAATATAGAAAATATCTTTACCAAGTTAAAAAAGACACATGTTGACTACAGTCAGATCTGTCAAAACCCTAAGTATTTAAAATAAAATTTTACTTGCAAGTAAAAAGACACATGTTGACAAATTTAGATCTGTCAAAACTTTAAGTACTTAGGTAAAATACTTCAAGTACTTTTCTGTACTTAGTATTTTACTTCAAGTACTTTTATTAGGAAGTACTTGCACTTTTTTACGGGGTGATCAGTTAAGGGTGGACGGCCATATCTCATAAGATATTGGTCATATGTTAAAAAAAAATCATGATAAAGTCGCCAAGAAAAATTGCTGGAAATTATTTTCGAGTTTGTCAAAAAACCCGCAAAGGGCGTAACAACCAGCACCAAGTAGAAAAATGATTTTATGAATTTTGTCTAATGAAAGTATATCGAAGATATCATTTCATATTTACTGACCATTTCCTACATTTTTGTCTAAAACGTTTTATTCTATCATCAAAATAAAGCAGTGGGGGGGAAATTTAATTGTTTTTAAACAAACCAAGATTTCTCCCGTTTCTTTTGAAAATATTCTGATATGTAAACATTGGTTTCTAATTCAAAAGGGTATTTAGGAAGCTTTTAAGTTTAAATAAACTTTTTTATGTTTTAAATTAGTCAAACATTTGCTGACAAAATTTTTACAAATACTTTATAAACATTCTGCATATACAAAAATTTGGGTCGATAGTGCGACAAAGATCGATATATCCCCAAACTTCATATTAGTAAAACTGAATATACAAAATTATGAAAAAGGGCGTAAAATGTAAAATTATTTTCTACTTCAAATTTTTCAAAAAATTCACTACCACTCAAGAAAACTTCCTTATTTTTAGCTTTTAACTAAATAGAAAAAATTATACAAAAATTAATTTAAAATCGATTTCCTGTATATTATCTGGAAATTCTTGAACTGCATATAGGTACAATGTCGACGTAGATGGTTTTTATATATCAATTTCGTTTTTAACAAAAATGACGTCATCATTACTTTTGGCATTGTTTTTTTCTTAAACCGGAGGGAAAAAATTTTAAAAACCATTTATATAAAAAGTATTCCTATATAAAATGACAAATATATTTTTATTAAACCATCACCCTTTACATTTATATCTCAGTTTTAAAGGAAAATCTAATGATACATTTTACTATTGGCAGAAAAATATTTTTCCTGGATTTTGGAAATTTTATCCCGTAAGTGGCATCATAGATACCTTTAAAAAAAAAAAACATTCCCGGGAAAAGGTAAATAATTTTCAGCTTCTATAACTTTTGTACTCTTAGTTTTCTCTGTCGTAAACGGTTTGGGGATATCGAGCTGTGGACCATTGAGTCACAATCTTATTAGAAAAAAAGTTACTGCATCTACAGTTATCTTTTAGATTATTTTTATTTAAAAACGAAGTGATCGATTTAATTATTATTTTTTAAAACCTGTTACTCATAAAATAATCGCCTTTTTAGACAGTTCTCGAACATTTTTTTTTCATGTCTGTATGAAATACCTCTGTATATTGAATATAAAAATTGAATATTATAATTTAAAAAAAAGTGACAAAAGTGCAAAATCTTGCAGGTCCGGTCTTAGGTCTGGCGTAGTCTTGCACCCCTCGGTCTTGGTTTGGTCTTGGTCTTGGTCTCAGTCTTGGTCTTGCTGCAAGACCAAGACCGCAAGACCAAGACCGGTCTCGCTCATCACTAGTCCCGGCTTTAAATTTTGAATTAAAAAATACTTCTCTGAAACTTCTTGAGTGGATGGATTCATTTTAGCATAACCTACAACATTTTTTATCTTCAAAAATTCCGAGAAATGTACCTCGAAATATTGTTCTCGCTGTTTTACGACCATATTTCGGTTCTTCCAGTATCCCTAACAATGTCAGCAATAATCAGCAAGCAAAATGACACTCCATTTGCCTTGATATTCTTTTTGTACGGCAAAAACGTCTTGGTGAAACTGTTTCTCATGTTCCTCACTTACAGTCAATTTCATCATTTAACTTAAAACTTTGCCATAATGGAACTTAACAGAAAAGTTAGGATTAAATATCGTTCTCTTTTATAATATTCTACACCACTGAACGTTCGCGAGGTTTTTGCTCTCCGCTCCGGCAAATGACGACACAAAGTGCAAGAAACACATCCCCTAAACAATTATAACCTCGTTTTCCTTAATAATGTTCCTCTCGTTGCCGTTTCTCCGGATGTTACTTTGTTGTGCCGGGAAGTATTTTCTAATTAGAAGACTGTGGTCAGTTTCGGTCAGTTGAAATGTTGGGATAAATTAAGCAAACTGTATATAAGGTCGTTATTTGTTACATAGTGTAGACTACTCTGGTGGTGTTAGGTCCTTTTCTATAGAGAATGTACAAGGGCGTCCTATTTTCGTGTGTTTTGGGAGTTTCTCGCTTATGAGTGAAGTTACAAAGATGGGGTTTTTCGCGACACCGTGCTACTTTTTGTCAAACGAAAGATGCCGCAGAGCAGCTTTATCCTAGCCCCTTAGTGTCTTCAAGTACAGGGTGATTTAAAAGGTGTATTTTCGGTTGCCCTCGTATCTCAGGTATCTGGTAACTTATCGAAAAAATAAAAACGGGCCCATATAGAACTTTTACGCAGAATACAGTGGCGTACTTGAAATTTTCTCAGTTTACTTTCTTTAGATATTAGCCAAGATTTGCACTTTTAAATGAAACACCCATTATATTTTTTCATCATATTATTGCCACACTCAGAGCTTTCTAAAAATATAATATAATTAGAAACTTATTTTATAAATGGCATGAAAGCATCAATTATTTACTTTTAACATAGGCGGCTTTGGTTTAAATTAATGACAGTCAAATTAATCAACGTCAAATGATTGCTATTGAATTTTTTAATGCTAGTTCCTAGATTATCGTTATCATTTATCTAAAAAATATGGCACAAAACCAAAATTTTGAACATTTTGAAAAGTATGATATGGATAGATTGAGGTTCTAGACTCGCGTGTAGAGATACTCCGGATATTTTGGCTCACGAGCTTCTTGACAGTGTTGACACATAAAACATGCTTTATTATACAGAGACTTGGCGCGTTATTTATAGGTAGGCTTTTTCTAAGTAATGCATTTAATGTAAAAAAAGCAAATCATGGGTCTTTTCTAATACGTCTCCTCATTTTACGTCTGAAAATAAAAAGCCTCTTTGCTAACCAGAACTTACCATGACCGACTAGAACTTTGCTTTTAAATTTGTCTAAATTTTTCCCACATAAAAGTTATTAACAAAATTTTTATAATTTTTGATATGGAGAAGTTATAATTTTTTTAAAAAGTGTAAATATAAATTCCCCTGGCTTGAGAAAAGTAAGGCAATCTTAACTATCTTTTAGATGATTTCACAATGTTTGTGTATTTCTGTGGATTATTAAAAACAAGAGTTGCACTTGTTAGGTACCTTCATTTAATAATTTAGTACATTCTTTTAAAGGATCAAAATTATTAATTACTGGGCAGACCAGGCAAATTTTAATATATACAGGTCCCTCTAATTGAATGAAAGATAGTACAATTTATGTTAGAGTTCATTTTTGCTTTTTCTGTATTTGTTTAAAAAAAATTAGATTTTGGTTTCTTGGCTTTCATTATCAACTTTTAAGCTGGACATACTGTAGACACATAATATTTAAAGGATACTGTTACAATGGATACCTAGGTACCAAAGGTTACTAAACATTTTTTAACCACTGTTATTCTGTTTCGTGAATGTTGTTATTAGTGAAAGAGTATGCCTAAAAAGCAGGTTATAAAATTTCCACTTTTTAATGTACAACCAGAATCTTAGGATTAGATTAAACTCATTTACACTATCTTGCCCTTCTTTTATCACAAAATTGGTGATAAATTACATGAAACTAGTATACAATGTTTAAATTTATTTAAAAAAAAATCGTGTTTTATTTATTTACAAAGATTTTTAATAAAATACAAAACTCACAAAAAAATATCGACCATTTAAATAGAAGGCTTCTTTCCATGTTATATCAGATGATATAAAATCCAATATTACACAATAATTTTAAATATTCGATGGTAGTATTGTTTAATAACCAACAATTTTGTGCCAAAAATTAAAAAATAACAGTGAATGCTTAAATTTGACAATCCGGCCCTGACCTACTATTCATTGCGCGAACTCCGAGGGGCCAATCCCCCTATTCCCGCTGCCCTGCACGCCTGGACAATTTTGTTCTACAGTATTCCATACACCTTTAAACTTCCTTGGTGTCAACACTGTCAAGAAGCCCGTGATCACGGGGTATCTCTAGACGCGAGTTATACACACATAGTGTGCATCTGGCCGGAACTTGGCCTGGTCGTTAAAGCTGTCAATTTTCAAAATATACAGCGAAATGCTTCATAGATAATCATAAACCGTGCTTCGTTGCGTTGGAAACTACGCGTTGCATTTGACATTCCTAATAATAAGAGCTTTAAAAGCACTTAAAGTCAAGATCAAGTCACCATATGTTCGCTATTGGCAAATTTGGTACAAAAAAACTCTTATACAACTTATTTATGTCAGCTTTCAAGGTACGCAGTAGGTCGTAACAAGGATCGGTGTAGCCCACTATACGCCTCTTAAAAACAATTTTTATTTGTTGTTTATTTATACGTACATTCATACATATTTAATGAAATTTGAATTATTTCTTAGTAGATGGTATATCAGGTTATTAATAGTGTAATATTTCGAACATTATTTGTTTCTCTCGCAAAAAAAATGTGTTGTAGTTACGGGTGGAAATCCTGGAAGGTTTCGAGAATATCGGGAATGGCATATTCGATTCCAGGATATTGGGATTGTCTTGTCTTATATAAAGGGCCTTGGCGCATAAGGAAGGGGAGTATCAGCCTTTTCACTTTTTAAAATCACACCCAGCTAGGCTTATTGAGAATAAAAAGACAGTTTTTTCCTTTTTTTTAATTTACGTATGTGCTTCAAAAACTGTTTTATTAAATCATGAAGATTTTTCGTTTTTTTTTTCGAATATCTCAGCCGCTTTAAAAGATTTCTTAGTTTTGCTTGCGCCAAATTAAAGGTCTTCAAAGCGCGGATGAAGCACAATTTTTTTCAAAAAGTTTTGGCGGGAAATTATTTTTTTTTCTGTTTAAAATTTTTTAATTTTTTTAACATAGCCCATTGACCCACATTATGATAAAAAATATATATGTGATGTGTCTTTAGTAGATATAGCGTCATGAATTTTTTCTATCTTTTTAATCTATATATGAAATCAGCAATACAAATAAGCGATTTAAACAAATCAATAAAAAAAACAATGAGGGTTGCAGATTTTAACCCTTTTCAGAGTAGCAGTTAGGAAGGTTAGGAAATAATATGTTTAAAGAAACTTTTTTTTATATTCATTCAATAAGTCTGTAAAATTTAAAAAAACAGACACACCCACATATTTATATATATATATATATATATATATATATATATATATATATATATATATATATATATATATATATATATATATATACTATATACTATATATATATATATATATACAGGGTCCTGCAGCTCACCTCCGTCTTATGTAGCTCTTTTATTATTCACTGTAAAATTTTCATATCTTGCAGACGTTACCTTTAACCTACGGTGCATTTCAGAAAAATAATTTTGGTTATACAGGGTGTCGCAAAAAAGTGTAACGTCACGATGGTGCATTTTTTTAAATGTGTGTGTGTGTATTTTTTTATATATTTAGGTACCTCTTGTAGTCAACTATCTTCCTCTAAAATTTTGCCAACATCGGTTTAGTAATTTCAGAGAAAAAAAATAAAATATAAAAAAAACTGTTTTGCACTATTGTATTTAAAAATGAATAAAAATACCCATAGGGCTTGATTAATAGAATTAAACAAGGAACTTATAATTAAGTAGGGTTATATCAGTGGCTTATGTCATGTTTGGTTAATTCGAACTGTACAGGGTGTCCAAAATTTAGTGTCAAACTCTTCAAATTTGAAAGCACTTTATTTTTCTTATTTTAAATACGAGCCCCATATATTTTTAGAGTCGTTAGATGTAGAATTAAAAAACAAACATTTTCTAATTATAACCTATCAAGAAATTCCTAACACATTAAAAGTTATTCGTTGAAAACTCATTTTGCATGTATTTTAATAGTAATACCATTGAATAAAAATGATAGGTGGCTATAAAAAAACAATTTATTGACGTTAGAGTTTCCTAATAACGTTAATTATTACCTAGAAATTGGTTGAAGTTACATAAATGTTAGCCGAAAGTATTAAAAATTAAAAATTAGGTTTATTTAACATTTAAAGGTTTTTTAAAATTAATTTTATTTCAATTAATAAATAATAATTATTTACTGGAATTTTTATAATATGTCAAACTAAGATTTTGTAAGTTAAATAAACTTCAATGTTAATAAATTGTTTTTCATAGCCGCCTATCATTTTTATTCAATGTTATTGCTATTAAAATAGATGCGAAAATGAGTTTTCCACGAATAACTTTTAATGTGTCAGGAATTTCGATAGGGTTATAATTAGAAAAATGTTTGTTTTTAAATTCTACATCTAACGACCTAAAAATATACAGGGGCTCGTATTTAAAATAAGAAAAATAAAGTGCTTTCAAATTTGAAGAGTTTGACACTAAATATTGGACACCCTGTAGAGTTCGAACTAACTAAACATGACATAAGCGACTGATATAACGCTACTTAATAAGTTCCTTGTTTAATTTTATTAATCAAGCCCTATGGGTATTTTTATTCATTTTTAAATTCAATAGTGCAAAACAGTTTTTATATTTTATTTTTTCTCTGAAATTACTGAACCATGTTGACAAATTTTAGAGAAGATAGTTGACTACAAGAGGTAGCGAAAATATATAAAAAAATACAGTGTTTCATTTAAAAAAATGCACCATCGTGACGTCACACTTTTTTTTACGACACCCTGTATAACCAAAATTATTTTTCTGAAATGCACCGTAGGTTAAAGGTAACGTCTGCAAGATATGAGAAAATTTAACAGTGAATAATAAATGAGCTACATAAGACAGGAGGTGAGCTGCAGGACCCTGTATATATATATATATATATATATATATATATATATATATATATATATATATATATATATATATATATATATATATATATATATATATATATATATATATATATATATATATATATATATATATATATATATTATATATATATATATATATATATATATATATATATATATATATATATATATATATATATATATATATATATATATATATATATATATATATCAGTAATGAATGCATAAAAAGCAATCCTAGTTTAAATTCGTGAAACTAAAGATATTGAACCAAATATGTCTTTGTAAAATGTCGCTCATTAATGAGATACAGGGTGTTACAGTTTAATTTTCAAAATTGTTATTTCTCTATAGCTCAAGTCGTTTTTGAGATATCGACTTAAAAACTAAAAATCGGGGGTTTCTGGGGATGGCGAATATAATTGTATTCCACTTTTTGACATAAAGTGTAGATGGCGCTAGTTACACCATATTCACAAGCTGTTTTGTGCCATAACTTTCTTACTATTAAGGTTTTATTATTTTTTATGAAAGAATGTGTTAGAGTCTTGATTCTTAAAAAAAAGGTGTACTACATTTATTTCGGTTAAACAAACCGTTTTCGAAATATTTGCATTTAAACATTCATTGAACAATCAAAAAATAGTAAATACACCAATTTGAAATAACATTTCATAACAAATAAAATAAAGGAATCACTTCTACAAATGCGCAAAATGTCCACCATTCACTTTTAGGAATTTCCTTAATCCACAATGAAGCAATTCCATTATCTTATTTGTTATTAAATGTAATCTCAATTTAGTTTTAACTATTTTTTTACTGTGCAATAAAATGTTAAAATGCCAATATTTTGAAAAGGGTTTGTTTTACTGTTTTTCCTTAAAAATCATCACTGTAACAAATTCTTTCATAAAAAACAATAAAACGGTAATATTAAGAAACACTTTATGTCAAAAAGTAGAATAAAATCATATTTCTCATCCCCCAAAACCCCCGATCCTCAGTTTTCATCTCACAAACAACCCACATATATATATATATATATATATATATATATATATATATATATATATATATATATATATATATATATATATATATATATATATATATATATGATAATTTATTTTCTTGAACCTTTTAGAATATATTCTAATATTCTATATAGTTTTCTTCTTTCTTGGGATTTTTGGTTCAACAACAAATCAAAACTATTTAGTTCCATGTTAAAAAGTTTTATTTCAGACGTTTCGGCTGATTTCAGCCTTTATCAATGATTTTTCTATCTAAAACAATTATACAACTAAGCTTTGATGTTCAGAGTATATGTTAACAATGTACAATTTTTATAAAAATGTTTTAAATTTTTTTATCGACTTACCCAAAAGGTTAGTCAGAGATATAATTGTAACATTTCCTATTCACTTCACAGGTAAAAATTTTATTAACTAACTTAAAGCTACATGGTTAAAAACAGTTTTCTTGAAGTCTTGGACGGAATTAAGACAAAACAAACACTTTGTGGCTTTAATATATTTTCAAGAGGTGGCGGGTGACTTATTATAAACAAACGCGTCATCCAACGATTATAGAGTTTAGAACTGTTATATAAATTAATGTTTTATTTAAAAGGGATGTTGCTTATATTATAAAAAAAAAAGAAATTTTCTACTGCGATGCAAATCTGAAAATCTCACTCCAAAATTTTTAAATATAAAATGTTAAACATATTGACTTCTTTTCAGCAAACTTAAAGGAATTTCCATGATAATATTTTTAAGCAAATTTAAAAGATACATTGAATTTGCTTATAGGAGATACTGTGGCTAATATTAAAAGTTTAGAAACAAACATAAGTCAAATTAAAAAACTAACCTACAACAAAAATTTTCCCCGGATAATTTTTCAACAATTTCTTTCTAATGAACATAAAAAATTTGAAACACAATTTGCAAGAGTTAAAATTAGAAATATAAAGAAAATTACCTTACTAATTCAAAAAAATAATCTTAACCACCTAAAAAAGCATTAATGTAGAAAAGGAATGGTTTGAAAACCTAACAAATGTAGAAATCCCGCAATATGCAATCGATATTTTAAGTTTGGGGTCAAATTTTGCTTTTCCAGTTGAAACTACTCTAAAGATCTACCTATACCAGAAATAATCTCATCGGTTGAAATGTCGATTAATAAACTATCAACGGAAAAAAAAAGATGAAGTTCGAGCAAATTGTTAAAAAAGTTAAAAATCCATAATGCACTACCACCAAAAATATATGGATTACCAAAATTACACAAAGAGGGCATACCGATGCGTCCCATTGTTTCATGTATACAATCACCTTTAGGCAAACTTTCCGCCTTTTTAAAAGATATTCTACAAAATATCATAAATAAGCCAATACGTATATCAGATTCCTGGGATTTCAAAGAGAAAAACTCAAAAATATATCCATACCTAATGATTATATTCTTATATCTTTGGATATTGTATCGCTATACAAACGTACCCATTGAACTAGCTTTAAATATCATAAGAAAAAAAAATGGGATCAAATTAAAAAATTCACAGATATCCCTTAACGAGTTTCCTAAGTGCTCGGAACTTACTTTAAAATCCACCTATTTTGAATATAAAAGAAAAAGTTTATAAACAAATTGAAGGGTGCGCAATGGGTTCATCCATTTCGAGTGTTATAACACAAATAGTATTAGAAGAATTAGAAAACACCGTAATTCCCAATTTGGAATACCAAATACCATTTTTCTTTCGTTATGTAGATGACTGCATTACTGCAACTCCTAAAAATAAAACCGAAAGATATTCTAAACGCATTTAACGATTTTCATGAAAAAATTAAGTTCACTATCGAAATGGAAGAAAACTCAAAATTAAATTGCTTAGGTATGACCTTATACCACCAAATAACAAAATAGAAACCGAATGGTATACAAAAAAAACTTGGTAGGACGCTATTTAAATTATTTTTTCACAACACCATATGTCGCAAAAAAATCCGTAATAATAGGTCTAGCTTAGACAGAGCAATAAAATTAAGCTTGATCCTTCTTACCGAAATAACGCGTTAAAAAAAGCCAAAAATATTTTAATAAACAATAGCTATCCTTTAAAACTAATTAATTCAATCTTCATCCCATCTACAAAATCTAAATAATAACCCTCCACAACAAAATATAAACAATAATTTAAATAATAATAACTTTGTATAAATACCCTATGTACAAGGACTTTCAAGAAACTTGCAAAGATATTTTTAAACTAAAATATTTCTGTATGCCACAAGGTTTAACTTATTACAAAGAATTTAGCTCCCTTAAAACTAAAACTCCAAAAAACCGAAAAACTCATATCGTTTATCAGATACCATGTAATAACTGTCCCAAAGTATACATTGGCCAAAACCACAACATCTTCAAAACCGTCTTAACGGTCTTAAATATGACAAAAAAATAAAACCGCTCTAACTAATCATAAATGAAACTTCACATAAATTTAACTATACCAACACTAAAATCCACAAAAACTGAACCGAATCAACAGAGGAGAGAATTTCTGGAAATGATCTATATTAAAAAAAATGATAACTCAATAAATGAAAAATCTGACATAAAAAACCTCAGTAAAGTATATTATAACCTTATCAAATAATTATTAAAACATATATATTAACCTAAACACTACAAAACATACATTCCCAACAAATTTCCCATCGGGAAAAAAAACTGTAAGCAGACCAGCAAAAATTCAAAAAATGTTAAGTAGTAACGTAAGCCGAAGGGCGAAACCAACGAACTCAAAGACTAGAATTTGACAAAATACCAATTTGTGGACAAAATATTTTAATACATCCCGATCTTTTTTTGTTTTTGTTTTAGAAAAACATAAACAAAAGCCAAATCTTAACAATCCAACACCAAAAAATGACCATTGGAAATGTAATAGTTAAAAATTAATTTTAGTATTTAATATAAACAACATCCCTTTTAAATAAAACATTAATTTATATAACAGTTCTAAGACTCTATAATCGTTGGATGATGCGTTTTGTTTATAATAATAAGTCACCCGCCACCTCTTGAAAATATATTTCACAAAGCCACAAAGTGTTTGTTTTGTCTTAATTCTATCAAGACTTCGTTAAGAAAAACTGTTTTTTTAACCATGTAGCTTTGCTAAGTTAGTTAATAAAATTTTTACCTCTGAAGTGAATAAAATGTTACAATTATATATCTGGAATAACCTTTTGGGTAAGTCGATAAAAAATTTAAAACATTTTATAAATATTATTACATTGTTAACATATACTCTGAACATCAAAGCTTAGTTGTATAACTGTTTTAGATAAGAAAAATCATTGATAAAGGCTGAAATCAGCCGAAACGTCTGAAATAAAACTTTTTAACTGGAACAAAATAGTTTGATTTGTTGTTGAACCAAAATCCCAAGAAAAAAGAAAAACTCAGAATATATTCCCAAAAGGTTCAAGAAAATAAATTATCAAGTATATATATGTATATATATATATATATATATATATATATATATATATATATATATATATATATATATATATATATATATATATATATATATATATATATATATATATATATATATTGGATAACCATAAGCCTATATCCCAATAAAAAGTTGAAAAATTAATCACAATTAACATGAAGAATTGCATAATTGTCCAATTTCATATCTTCGGCCTATTTTATTCTTATTTAAGAAACTAGGCCCATCTAAATTTTATTTATCATCTCTAGACTAATTTATTAATCAGATTTATTTCGTACGAAATTATCATAACCATTCAGATATCTCAAGTACTAATTTATTTGTAAAGTAATCCTAATTGTATTCTAATGAGTCGCCTAATATAAGAAAAAAATGTTAATTCAGTTGTTAAGCTACTTGGGTTATAATTTTCCGTCTCTAACATTCTTAATATTTCGAGGAAAAAATATCGCCGTTGATCTTATGTGATTTATTTAAAGTAAGGCATTAGGTGGATATATTAGATATACTGCCTGTCAAAGGTTGTTTATACAAGATAAATCTATTATAAGTCAATTATATGTTTTCGTTTAATGGAGCAGCTCATATTTAAAGTTACAGTATGGATCGAATAAAGGAGGCTTTTGTAAAAGAAAAAAAAATGAAGAAAAATAGGTTATGGTCAGAATTCCTGTGTGCTAAAAACCTAAGTAGTACTTAACAGTAATTCTCATTTCACCAAACTCTTTTGCAAATTCTCGTACTTTTTCCAACTTAATAAATCCTTACATAATTTTTGCTTGCAAAGTTTATTTATTAAATAATGTCGAGCAAAAATATAAACTTAAATAAACCAGAGCTTCTGCTCTAACTCTCGCAGCAACTCTGTCGACAAATGTTTAACATCGACGTAAACAACAGTAAACAAACTCTTTTAAATCTAAAAACAGGAACAACTGATTTATAAACATGGCAGTGTATAAAAATCTGTCTACTTTTATCTATAGGAAAGTATTTAGAGTTTAAATCCTCTAGAGACCATGCTTTTCTTTATTTCTATTGTTAATCATTTTTTCTTTTTAAACTTACCAAACGCAATTCCCGCAGTAGAAATTCTTCAAAATAATATTATTTGCTTTTTATATAATATTAATATTTATATTTACACACCAATGAATATGAATTTCAGGTATATTTCACTGCCTATATTTAGCGTTTTACATTTATTCAAAAGGACTATCTTTGACGTTATTTGTAACACGTATATTCATTGGGTTCACCCCATTTGTTTGTCTATCTCTTTTGCTTTTATACTATACTAGATGAAAAGCCTGTCTCCGCCAGGCGAGAGGCAATATTAAGAAGCCTCTGTCTCCGTACGACGCCTTTCGTACGGCTAACGGTAAAAAAACACTTTTTTGCTCCTGTTTTTGTCCCGGGGGCGAAATTCAAAAAACGGGCTTCGTTAGGTTCTAGCCACTGCTAAAGACTACCACTGTGCCAAATTTCATTATTTTAGCTCAAGCCATAACTTCAGAATCACGTGGACAGACAAATAAATATATATATACCTACCTACATATAAATATATCCACATTAGCAAATTATATATATATATATATATATATATATATATATATATATATATATATATATATATATATATATATATATATATATATATATATATATATATATATATATATATATATATATATATATATATATATATTTGATTTAGGTCACCCCGGGAAAATTTTCTGCAGACTAATATCTCAAGGCACCTATGACACGAAGTAGGCTAAAAACAAAATCTACATTTTTTAAGTCTGACATAAGCAATTGCAAGTCATACCTGTCATCGTTAATTTTTCGTGAAATTTGATTTTTTGTTAGCGTTCAAATGTATCTTACACCAAAAATTTTCTAATTTAGTGACTATTTATATTCGGAACTGGCAACACTAATGTCAATAGCTAAAATCTGGCAACACCATAATTTGAATTTTTTTGCATAAACCTACTCACAACGTCTTGCTGTACAAGTGCTATTTGTTTGTTTACAGCGAGTTCAGAAAATAATTTGACAAAAAATGAAATATTAAGAGAGGGTTTTCGTTGGTTTTTTTTCAACTTTCGACGTGGATTATCTCAACAAGAATGTGTCGATGAACTTAGATCTTTGTATGGCTATAAAGCACCATTAAAAACCACAATATACCGCTGGTATGGTGAATTCAATCGTGGTCGTAGTTCCGTCGCCGACGAATTCCGAATTTATTAATTCTTATGAGCCGGAAACAAAACAGCATTCGACCGTGTGGGTATTCCAAGACCATCTAAATCCAACAAAAGTTGTTCGTGGAAGAAGCACAGCGATGCAAATGGTCGCCTATTTCTTCGGCCGAATGTGGTCATGTGGCCACTGTTCCGCTTAAGCAACGTAGAACTGTCAATTCTGAGTGGTAAACAACCATTTGTTTGCCTGAAGTCTTCGGAGAAATTTATCATGACAATGCGAGCTCAACACATATCGTCAAACAAGTAAATTTTTGAGCAGTCAAAACATCGAATTGATGACTCATCCTCCGTACAGCCCTACTTGGCCAATGACTCTTCTTGTTCCCGAATTCAAGGTAAACTGCGCGCCAACGATTTACGAGGCCGAAGAAGCAGTCAAAGCGTTCAAAATCCTTTTTTGAAGGTGTCTCAAAAAAAAAAACTGCTATGACAAATGGTGTGAACGAATCAAAATTAATATAAATATAAATTGTAGCCCTCGTATTATGATTTTAAAGTGGTCTGTACAGTGAAAAATTTGGGCTCTTTGGTGATGAAGCTCAGTTTTTAAAGGGGTGTGTACAACTGGTTTAACGAATGCACGTTTGAACGAGTTTCTTTGTGTGACGAATTGCGTGAGGGCGGAATTTTGCTGGACTGAAAAAACCCTTCTGCTCGGAAAAAAATAATGGAAGAAGACAATGTGTAACATATCAAATTATTCAGTACCTGGAATTGAAATGACTGCAATCGAAAAGATCTTGCACCGTCATTTTAAAATTAGAAAAACTTATTGTCTTGCTTCCCATACTTTAACCGAAGCTCAAAAAAAAAACATCCGTCAATTGGTGCCGAAATTCTAATAAAAAACGACATTGGGAGATAATGCTGTCTACGACATCATCATTTATGACGAAACGGTTTATGCCTTTAACTGTCAACTCAATGGGTGTTTTTCCCAAATGGCTAATCCCGTTAAGGTTAAACGTCCATGACAATTGGAAAAAAGACGCTTGCAGGTTTTTTTTTTGAAAAACGGGATCAATCACAATGCTTCGTCCCATGCCACGCTGCAAACAAATCGATTTTTAGAGCAGTCGAAGGTGAAATTAGTGAAAAAACCACCTTATAGCCCTGACCTATCACCATGTTACTTCTATTTGTTCCCAAAACTTAAAGAAAAAATGCGTGGTCAGCGTTTTTCAAAATCAAATGAAGCTATTTCTGCGTTTAAAAACCTTGTTTCGGAAGTGACCCAGAAACAATGCCATTCATGTTTTACTGCTTGGTTTTATCGAATGAATTATTGTGGTGAGTTAAAAGGAGAATATTTTGAAAACCAATGAAGCGATTTTTTCCTTCAATAATGTGTATAGTTTGCATAAATTTTTCGGTGCGACCTACATAGCCGCATTCTGGAGTCGGTGTTCAATGCATTGCATGTCTCATATCGTAGGCCATAAGTCCATACATTGTACATCACCATCACACGTTTATTTCGATCCATGTCGGCAGTCTGCTTCCCGGAAAACGAAATCACGTTCGTATGAAAAGGCGGAAAATCAGAGAGATTTTCGTTGTTTGCATAAGTTAGAAATTATAGCGACCGAAGCGGAAAGACTTTTAAAATGGCATTTGAACAAATTCAAGTTAATTTCGAATTCCCAACCCGGCAATTTCGCTTTTACTGTGATTCGGTAGTTGGTGGTTAATGTTAAAAGGTCCTTTTTGAGAATTTCCAACCGCTATTTAGTTTAAGCGAAGTAAAACATTAAAATTTTACGGTTAATCGAGAGACTACCAAGGGGTCAGTTCTCCAGTCTTAACTGAGAAACGTCGCAATTGAGTCTCGATTACGCGTTTTGTCTCACATTCTTGAGTCTTATACCACAGCTTAACTAACAACCAGCTGAAAGACTCTCAAGCGGCACCTTTGATGTATTGGTTTGGAACGAAAAAGATAAAACATAGGCCAAACCCGCGCTGTCGCTCACCGGGGATAGAAGTCAGCGCCTATTAAGGATATTTTATTTTTAAATTTTATTATTGAACAGTACCGTATTATCAGATTATTATTTATTAGTTAATTTCAAAATTTTGATATGCTGATTATTGGTGATTAAGGTAACTTATTAGGAAAATTAAATTAAAAACATAATGAAACAATATTAATATATAATTTATTTATAAAGAATATATTTACAGCTTAATTTCACGGGTCCGAAAAATAAACAAACAAAATGTGGTCAATTACCTAAAATCCACGATAAACACTAGAGCATAAATTAAAATAAATACTAAAATACATAATATTTCAACAGAATCCAAAGACAATGTACACGTGGGGATTTTTAAATCGTTCAATATCTAGTATTTATTTCTTAATTAGAATATATATAACTTTGAGGAGACATAAAAAAATTGCCTTAGAAACCATATTTTGGTTATATAATTTTATTGATTCCTCCATGAGTCAATTTATTTTTGTTTATATTTTTAAAATTAAAGTTAATATTTTTAAGAGTATAATACATGCGAACTCTTAAATATAATTTGATTGCAAATCTTTTGGGAAAATTTTAACATGGGTGAGAATATATATGGTATATTTTCGCATAATTCTAAATTTTTCCGGAAGCTTCTCGTCCCTTGTAAAAAGATCTGATCTAGATCCCGCTGTAGATACAGGTGAAGCTGGGATTATGACTTTATTTTTAAGTACGCGGATTTTTGCAGGTAGTAATGGTCGAGAATAAGTATGATCTTCAATTTCAAGTATTGCATTAAAGTTCAGTCGCTTACGAAGATGGTTTGTAAACATTTTTGTTCAAATGACCTAAACACAACCTGTGACTATTATTAAGGCTATGTAAGTTCTCCATTAGGTCTTCTCGATTTCACACTTCATTACCCATATTCTGGCCTGAAAAGAAAGCATTGATTAATGTCAATAATATATCAACGTATTGCAGTTAAAAAAGTTTCGTATGGTTTGGTGCTTAAAATAAATGGCATTGTCAATTTACTTACTCAGAAAGGCAGAGTTTTATGCAAATGCATAATATGTATCTTGAAATTTGACTATTTATAAGGGTAATAAATTCTAGATAAGAATATATTGCTAATTTTGAATTGAAAGCCGGGTATACTTAAGGTAGGTTGTAATTTGATTAAAAATCCATAAAGGTGAACTCAAAATATTTATGTTAATTTACATATTTAAATAATTACCTGTTTATGGACTATCATAAGTATAATTTTATTAATAAGAATTGGACCATTTTTTCTTAATTTAATCCGTAATGTATGCATATTTACAAAATGCCATTACTTAATACCTACCCTAATTAAGGAAAAACATTTTCACAGGTAATTAAAAAAAATAGATTTTAATAGCTTATATTTTATTTAAATTTTTTTGAAAAATATTTTTTGGTGCCAATAGCGTATGGCGTTTTTAATATTATGATTTTAAGCGTTTTTGTTCATTTTTATTAGACAGGTTCCTTAACTGTGCCAGAAATCTTAGCCATACTGTATATCGTATATTTCTCGGTATATCTTTTAATATCATTATACTAAAAAAAAACATTTTGCCATATTGAATCGCTTTTTTTACGTGTGTATATAAAAAAATATATTTAAAATTCCCTTGTCTTTAATAAACAGAATCAAACTTTTAAAACCAAATTATTGCCAAACAAATTTTAGGAAAAGTTAAAGTGCACCCAAGAACATTACATATACTTACATATATCGTAGTTACTAGTTACGATTAGTTGCTTACCTGTCTACATCCTGGGAAACCAGCTCCTATCAGAGATTGTTTACTTATACACCCTTTAGCAGCACAAACGTGTCTCCTCTTTGGTAAACTCGTCATAATAATCACAATCACAACTCACAACTTTAAAAATATACTTAATAGGTATTCAGCACGCCTATGTCCACTCGATTCAAAATTTAGGAACAAAATGATCATAGCGAAGAAGCCGCCGACGCTACTGCCGTGTTCTAGCCCAAAATGGCGACATGCGCGAGGATCAACGCAAACATGCGCGCCATCGAAGAGTCCTAGCTGGTTGTTTTATAAGCTGTGCTTATACTAGTCTTAATCTCGAATTCGATATTTTGTCGAATGGCAAGAGTTGGCAATGATGTAAAGTGGATAATTTAACGGTAAAACGCTTCTTAAAAAAGGAAACATAACCAATAAAATTTTATTCGTTTACCAGTGATTTCGTGAATTTGTGTATTTCAAAATCGAGTTTTACTTTATGTTTGGAGGTTGAATGAAAGCCAACCTGTAAGTTATGGCAAAATAATGAATTATAATAAAATATAAAACCTATAACACATATTTTAATAACAGAACAATATTATACTATTTTAATACACCAAGTATGCTATACATACTTCAAAGAAATGAAAAACCTACACTAACTGCAGAAAAGCGTTCATTTCCAAAAGTTGTGAAACAAACTGATAAATTAGTAAAAGCGACTAGAGTTATACATTCCATTGTTATTGGTACAATAAAACGCCTTCTATATTTTGGCATTTCTTTGTCAACTGGGCAACTTTAAGCCTATATTTGTCTCGACAAACAGTCCCCGGTTATTTTTTTCTCATGGATTTATAATTTTATTTAATTTATTATCATTGGGCAAACTTAAACTACATACAAAGCACTACGTAAAAATAAAGATTAATTCTTTTAAATGTTATTGATGCAGCTTTAAATAAGAATCTTGGGACTGTGCCTAAAATTGGTGACAAAATTGACATTTAGTTTTTAGGTGTATTATTTAATTAAAAAATAAATTTATCTGATATTATCAATAAAAAGTACAGTTACGGCCATAAAATTTCAGGAAAAATTTGACAATCCGTGTCAAAATCATTGATTTTTCGTAAACCAGGCTTTCACCTGATAATTATATATTTGCAGTACACAGTTACGTTCACAGGCCTTTTAATATCAATTTCTTAGCTGAAACAAAACAAAAAAGACTTGAAGTAAGAGAAATTCCATTGATTTATACAGGAAACTAAAAATCAATTGAATATCAACTAATAAACTATAAAAATAAAATCAGTATTTTTATGATAGCTCCATTCTTTTCGATCGCAAGGCCAATCTTTTAGGAATCCGAAGCGAACAATGTTCTAGTGTAATCCTCAGTCAAACTATTCCACGCCTCTTGAATTTGTACCCATAACCCTTCTTCATTTGCGGGCTGAACATGTGTTGACTGGATTTTTAACTTATCAGTCCCCATACATTTTCCATGGGGTTGACGTCAGGACCGCGATGGCCAGGGAAGGATTCTAACCTGGTTGTTTCTTGACCAGTCGGTGACCCTTCGGGCTGTATGGACCGAACAGTTGTCGTGCTGATAGATAAAATTATTCCCATAGACATTATAGGCCGCTGGCAGCATGATATTTTGGACTATTTCTTGATAAATTGGCGTTAAATGCCCTGGATATGATGGCAAACGCCCACCCATCCTGCGCCGATACATCTAAGCATTGACCGAAAACCTACCACTCTGTTTATCTTTTGGGTGTATCTCTCTTCAAATCTTGAATTTGGGGTCTATATACTCGCATACTTCCATTAAAACTTGACTGGAAAACTTTTTCGTCATAAATATTACCCTTTCCAGAAACGTATTTCCCGTGGTAGGTATTCTAGGCAAAATCCAACCTTTTCTTGTTTATTTGCCTGTGTTAAAAAGGGTTTTTGGCCGCTCGACGGCATCAAGCTCCGAAAATTTGTTGATCAGCGCCATTGCTGTTCTGTCGGAGCCAGGAAAATTGTTAAAAATTGTCCTAATAATATTTTCTTCTAAAATAATTAGGGGGAGCCAATATTGGACCACTTCAAAACAAAATTTACATGGGATTCCCTATGTCCCGCTCGACAGGCAACACCCAGTATATATATATATATATATATATATATATATATATATATATATATATATATATATATATATATATATATATATATATATATATATACTTTAGAAACAAAAACACGACGATATCCTTAAGAAGCCAGAAAATAAAAATGTTGTTAAAAAACTTAAAAAGGAACATTTTGGGCACTTTTAATGGCTAAAAAGTCATAGAAATTTTTTGTAGTTGAGCTATTTTTTATCATAAATGCGCCCTAAAAATGAACAAATTAAAAAAAATAGATATCTTAATTTTTCAATTTTTTATTGTCAAAAATAGGGTAAACTCCTTTTTCAAATTAGTACCAAAATAAGAATTTTATTACCGCACAATATTGCGTTATTAAAAAATACTGTAACACGTTTTTAACAGCTGAAAATATACGAATAAGTGGACAGGTCTGAAACTTAAAACGTATTCATAAAAAAGTAACACTATTTTTAGAAAAACGACGAACCCAATAGCACCATTTCTTATTGAATGACGAACCTTTTTGAACAAAGAGATAAAGATAGAAAATCTACAACGCTCAGATAAATTTACGATATTTAAAACCCAAACGGGAAAATAAACAAAGCCTCCCAGATAGGTAACGGCGCCATTATTTACATTTACAAAAATGGTTACAGGGAAATAAATCAATGTCCCGAAGAAATCCTTCAAGCTTCAAATGGATACACAACTCGCGTGGGCCGCTACAACAAATCAGCCAATATAAAAAGCTAATACGACCAGTTAAATAATAATACTAATAATAATAATAATTAATTTATTATTCACTTTCACAAGTCCTGTGTAGTTTGTTTAGACGATGTAAAAAAACAGGCGCCTAGCTTGTCACAATGTGGGCGAAATTGTCAATATGTTTGGTCAAAGAGTGTGACCGATTTGATTAAATTATGGGTAGTTGTAAATACATTTTTGTTTTCTAGTAGTTTATTTTTATTAGGTTAGTTGAGTAGGTGAGAAGTAATTTAAATTCGTTTTTGGCTTTACATACTACTAAATAAAATGTAGTAAAATTTTACTGATCAGAATAAATTAAGTTTGCATATCCATACATTAATCAAGGCGAACGGTAGTACGCCACGCCAAGTTCCGACCAGGCGCACACAGTGTGTGTGTTATCCGAAACTATCGTAACTTTATTATCGGTCTACCTAAAGGTATGAGATTTGGTATTAAAATTTTTAAGGTATTCTAATTACCTGTAAAAAAATTGATAAAGACATGTCAAATAGTTTCTGAGATATTTGATCTCAAAAATCGTCCATTACTGAGTGATTTATTAACTTATTAAATGATGGAGCACTGCCTAAAGGAGTAGAAACCTAAAAGCCTAACGTCTGCCCCAGACGACAGTTGGCTTTATGCTCTTTAATCCTGGTGTTGATCGAGCGTTTTGTAGTTCCTATGTACACGCTTCCACATGTGCACGGAATGCGGAAAAAATAAATAAAGGGCAGAAATGCTTTTGCTACTGGCTGGAGTTGTTCGTTCTCCACGAGTCTGGTATTTGTTGGTTCCATTGATCTTTTTATTTCTCGCTCTGAATAACTATTGGCCCTTAAAGCATTATTAATATGTGTAAGTTCTGCGTTTAGCGCCTCGGGTTCGCAAATTCTTCTTGCCCTTTCTGTTGGAGTTTTAATGACTCCATATTTCTGACATGGGTGATGGTTGGAAGCCCTATGTAGATAGCGATTGTGTGTGTGGGTTTTCTGTATACCGTGTGGCCTAATGATCTTCCTTTACGCGTTAATAATACATCAAGGAACGCTAGCTTGTTGTTGTCCTTGATTTCCATCGTAAACTGTATATTTTCATGGATGCTGTGTCATCCACATATCTATACCAAACTTTCGGCTTGTAAGGTGCACTGTCTAAAGCCAGTTGTTCGAACTTTTCCATGAAGAAATTTGCTACTACCGGACTGAGAGGGCTTCCCATTGCTACTCCTTCAGTCTGTTCATAAATCTTGTTGTCCCATGAAAAAAGGTGGTTGTCAAGCATTGTTTGAACAAATTGGAGGTATCTTCTGGGAAGTTGTCATATGTATGTTTCAGTGCATCATTTAGGGGCACTCTTGTAAAGAGGGATACCACATCGAAACTTACTACTATATCATTGTGTTCAAGAAGTAAGTCTTTAATTTTCGAAATAAAATGGGTCGAATCCTTGACAAAGGAATCAGTCAGTCCGATGGGTGATCGTCTAGCTCAGGGGTCTCCAAACTACGGGCCGAGGGCCACATCCGGCCCGTAGCATACTTGAAAACTCCTTTTAGAGAACAAATAATTTTTATAGCAAATTAAATTTAGTTTACTGAAGTATTCTAATTTTATGTTGAATAATTATTAATATGACATCTACATTGATATGGTCATGGGCTAACTCCGCTAACTCATAACATTCTTGTAGGCTTATTGTTATTGTTTTTGTGATAAGTTGGATAAAGAAACACAGAATTGTATTGAGTAAAGACATGTATAATATGCAGAAAATTTAACTTCAGTATATAATAACTAACAAATTATTGAAATGAATCCAACTAACATTTTATACATTTTAAATAATCACATAACTTATAACAAACATAATGACATATGAAATACTAATGAGATTTATGTAATTGAGATTTTCCACTGACAATAGTTTGTAGTTGTGGACTAATTTTACTTGTACCAATTATTAAAAGAGATTTAAGATGCTCATCAGTTAATTTCGATCTGTAAACATTTTTTGTGTACTTCATTTTGGAGAAGGTTTTCTCACACAAATAAGTAGTACCAAAAACAGAAAACAGACCACGAGCAAATTTATGCAAATTATCAAATTGTGTCAGTGGAAGACTCTTATAAAATTCCAACAAAGATGAGTTTTGATATTTGTTCTTAATTATATCACTGCATTGTAGATCAATCATTTCCATTTGAAGTTCCGGGGCTAGGGTTTCAATGTCAGTATCAAAAGGATTCTGAAAAATATTAATTTGATTCGCAATGGCATCAAAGTCCGAGAAACGAGTATCAAAATTTATCTTCAAAGCACTCAAAGTTTCGATTGCAAAATCGATAGGAAACTCAGTCTCAGTAGGGTGGCTGAATATTTCACATGTTTTAAAATGTGAAAAACATTTACTTCGTAGTTGTGATTGAAACAGTCTCAATTTCTTCCGGAATGATTTGATATTAGTGTATAAATCAGGAAGATGCTGGTTTTCTCCTTGCAATCCCAAATTCAGTTCGTTCACATGTTTTGTCAAATCAACATAGAATGCTAACTTCCACAGCCATGCGTTGTTTTGTAATTCAGTAAGAGGGCGATGCTTTTCATTCAAAAAAATTTCGATCACTGCTCGAAGTTCAAAAGCGCTGAAGGACTTTCCCACAACTAAGCCAGCGTACGGCAGTATGATAAGGTAAGTCAGTTTCTCCAATCTCTTCAATAAATTGTCGGAATTGTCGGTGATTCAGCCCAAAAGATCTGATAAAATTAACAGTTGATATAACTGGTTTCAGAACGTCAGACATATCCAAACATTTTCCGCACAAAGACTGTTGATGAATGATACAATGTAAGACTAATGGTTTTGAACCACCGTCATTTTCTACAGCCTTTGACACAAGAGCGACCACTCCTTTATCTTTCCACTCATGTTTTTGCCTCCATCAGTTGTAATACATTTCAAGTTTTCCATCGAAGGTTCTTTGATTAATGGCCATTTAACTCCTTTAAAAATATCTGTACCATAGTTGTGCCATGAATACTATACATATCAAGAAGTTCTTCGTGCACTTCATAGCTTTTATCTACCTCGAATATAAATCAACACCTGAGCAGTATCTACACATCCGTTGACTCATCCAAGGCCAAAGAAAACCACTCAAAATGTCCATTTTTGTCGAACAGTTGAGAGGATATATTTTCAGCGATGTTTTCTACCCTTCGAGCCACAGTGTTTGCTGACATACTGACAGTTTTTAATAAATTTACCTTTTCAGGGCACATTTCTTCGGCTACTGCAATTATGCATTCTTTGATCATTTCTCCATCGGTGAATGGTTTTCCACGTTTTGCAATTTCAAGAGCCACACGAAAGCTGGCACGAGTTGCAGCCTCTTGTTCAGTTTTAAATTTTTGTAAATGAAGATTGCTGCGATTTCAATCCGCGCTGCATACTTCGAATTTTTTGTCCGAAAACTTCCTGTAATTTTGAGAAATTTTTAAAAAAATGTTTTGTTTCAAATGACGTTTAATGTTTTTTTTAAATTCTTTCAAAAAAAATCCCCCCCTTTTTGGGACTAATTACGAAATACTGAATTTTCCACTGTCTTAAATTTTTTGCATTCACTATAAATTTTTTCGCTTCTTTTCCATACTACTAATTCACACAAAAAGCAACAATTCAAATCAAAATACTGTTTAAAGATTCTTAAACTTAAACACGCACAAACACGTTTTAAGGAGGATGCAATATTTTATTTAAAAAAGTGTCATGGAACGACTTGTGGTTGCGCCACTAGCCTTTTATATATTCCAATTACTGCCATCTAGAAGTGAGGGAAGACACCAGAATTTCCCCGAACCAACGAGATTATTCTGTACTGTTATTAGCGCCATTGTTAGCGATAGGGCCCCTACCTATTTCCGCTTGTGCCACCAGATGTCGTGTCACGTTCCCTCATGGCTCGTATTTTTAGACTAATCTAGAAATTACAGTTGACAGGAAAATTAATAAAGCAGTGTTGCCGTTTTGCGGACTTTAGTCCGATTTGACCTTTTTTTTAAACGTTTTTACTTTTTCGGACTTTTTTCATCAGTGGACTATTTCACTTCTTACCACCGGCAACAATGAAAATTGGTTTTGGCCCTCGGAACTTACGGGAGTAATCAGTATGGCCCAAAGGGGAAAAAAGTTTGGAGCCCCCCTTTAGCTTATTGAAAAATTAACTTTAAGTTAAATTTTGAACGGGAATAATTGCTTTAAAGTGTTCTAAATAAACCACTTTTTTTTAAAAATTTTAAAATTTTTTAAAACCCAAAAAAAAAATTTTGGGGGGATGGAGTCCCCTTTTTCCCCTTTAAAATTAAAAATTTTAAATAATGGAGATAGGGGTCCGGAAGTTGGGACTTTTTATTGGCAATTTCCCCTTTTTTTCAAGGATTTTTTTTCAATTTTTTTTTTTTAAAAGGGTTTTGATTTCACAAAATTCAAATGGCTTTTTTTTTTTGTTTTTGTTTAAAATTTTTTTTAAAAATTTTGCCTTTTTAGAGAGCTAAAATTGTTATATTTTTGTGTTCCAACAGGGGAAAACACCCGATAGGATTTTTTGACTGGTTTTTTTTTTCGGGAAAAGGAAAAATTTTTAAAATTTTAAAAAAAAAAAAACTTGGTTTGTCTTTTATAGAATTTTTTCAAAATTTTTTAAAAAAAACCTTTATTCGTTAAGAATTTTTCCAAAAAAAAAATTTTAAAAAGGAACATTAATTTTTTAAAAAATTTGAAAAAATTTTTTTAAATTTAAAATAAGCGAAAAAAAAAACCCATTTATAAAAAACCGTTCTTGCTGGATATTTTTAATAAAAAAAGCC
>JAHBCN010009562.1:0-34739 GCA_019359885.1 Listronotus oregonensis
ATACATATGTTTACAATACTTGATGTTTAAACCAAATTAGACAAAATAAAATATTCATGTAGGTATTTATGTATTTGTTAATTATAACCTTATTTCTAACTTACATTAAAGTGGTCTTAAACAGAAAAAATCACTTTTTGATTTTGGATATCACATCTAGCTGCTCTAAACCATCGTTTCTTACGCTCATTATTTCCCCAA
This sequence comes from Listronotus oregonensis, assembly GCA_019359885.1. Classification (NCBI taxonomy): domain Eukaryota; kingdom Metazoa; phylum Arthropoda; class Insecta; order Coleoptera; family Curculionidae; genus Listronotus; species Listronotus oregonensis. The sequence goes on from JAHBCN010009562.1 coordinate 202, forward strand.
GGCACACAAACAAAAAATTTGTTTGGTGTACTCACAGATGTGCTCGTGCAAAGGGGCACAAAACACCATTTATTTTGTAATTCGTACATATTACTTATTTAAACAGTTGTGAATGTTTCTCGATATTAACAGCAACTTAAATTTTTTTGACTGTAGCCACGTTAGTAATGCTGTAATTAAATTAAACCTCGCTCAAAAGGTATTAGAAACACGAATAACGCTTTACTGTTTATATGCGCTGTGACGTCAGACAGCAGTGACCTTCAGAAAGCTTTTTTTGGCGCCAATTCTTGGCATTTGAATTTCAAAGGATAGTTTTTGCTTAAAATATGTTTTTTAATTTTTTTGAGGTTACTATACGATTTATATGCATATATGCTATCATTTTATAGGTTTTCCAAAAAACGTGAATGTACCCAATTCCTTGGAATCGACCACCACCTCGTCCACACCGCTTTATTCACAAATCGCATTTAGCACATTTGGAACAAATGTTTAGTGCTTTTGCTTACTTATTTTAATGATTTTTTGGCAATATTTAAAACAAGGCTTTGGAAAACTAAGAAAATAATATAAAGTCCTCTGAAAGAATTTACTACGCGTATTACTGCGTCATACTCCATAAAGCCGGTCCCAGACACCACGTGCATTTGGCGAATGTTCTGCGAATGTGCGAATATTCGAACTATTCACTACACCTTCGGCCACCCTCCACACGTTACTTTATTTAAAAAATGCGTCCAGTGACAAATATTTCCCGTAGTAGAGAAGCCGAAGTCTTGATTTTCAGTGGCGTGGCGTTGCAGTTCAAAATGGACAGTGATGAAGAGCAGATGGTTGTCGCTGCTAGTTGTGTGATTTTCAGCAGTGTTTTATTATTACAAAATAGGAAAAAAGAACGGAAAAGAAGAAGATGGTGGATGTTGTCTTTGAATAGAAGAAATTAAAATAGTCTACTAAGACCTTGCTATGGAAAAAGATGTCATAAAGTGCACTGCTGTTACTTAATAGAATGATAAAAGAAACTCTAAATAAACTGAAAAAAAATGTTAAAACGCTACGTGGAAAATAAACAGCCGCCTAAGGGCGTTAAAGCTCCTAATTTAAAAGTTGTGTCCATTTTTGAATATTAAGAATAAATCAGAAGCTATTTAACTTAGGCACAGGATATTATACATAAAATGAGGTTAGATTTTTCCACATAATCTAAATCTATTATAATATACAGGGTGTTCTATTTAACATAAGGTAGTTGACGTACTACTTCCTGAGCATTCAAAATAGTTAAATTAAATTTTTCTCAATAACGTCATGACGTTTTGACTTTATTAAATAATTGGCGAAACATTGCCATCAAAAAGTCTTTCTTTTTTTTCAATTCTACAACCGAGCACTCCACGCAAAACTTTGTTTTAATATTATTCCAGGCATCAGTCACTTTATTTCTATTCTTATGTTATGGAATCTGTGGGTTCCAAATTGCAGGTTTATTTTCATATAATTGTATAAACTCTAACGTTAACTCGTTGCTTCATTCCATTTCAGCTAATAAAAACCAAATTAACCCGCCACCAATGCAATACACAACAAACTGAGAAGTGCGCTAAAGCAAAAAAACATATAAACAAAGCCGTAGCGTCTAGGAGCGATGCCGAGGTTAACTGCGCGGCACTTCGCCGTACTACGAGCTTCTTTTATTCGTGCCAGTTTACCGACAGCCTCCTGGAAAATGACGAAGAACGAATCTTCGTCGAAGGTAGGGCTCCCACACGCTACGCGAATAAGCTCGAATAACGAAGGTTCGCCGAATACACGTGGTGTCTGGGACCGGCTTTATAGATAACATTATATATTTTAATTAAAATATTTGTATTATTTTTTTTATGTATGCACAATAATTTAAATTAAACTGTTTATAAAATATTTATTATTATTACTTGTTTTATTGCCATTTTTTTTATATAAACATACGCACTGCTCATACGTTCGTAACTAGTGTGCCCAAAAAACATAGCGGGGTATACGCACAAAAAATTTGCAATAATTTCAAGGGATACTATTTATTTTTTACTAACCTGTGTTACTCATCTTGTTCTGACTCAAAATTCTGACGACGCTATGAAATGGACATGCCGTCACCTGTGTAGCTTTTTCCTCTTTCTGAAGGAAAAAACTGACTTTCTGCTTGCTTCTCGATGGGATTGTGCTCATGGCGGAATGACTCGAGGGGTTTTTCAAACACCCCGATCTCTTTTGGAGAATTTCGTTATTGGGCGGAGGAGTGTAGACGGTGCTTTGATGGTGGATGTGCGCTAGGTTAAACATTTTGGGGATGTTTACTAGATGGGCGAAATCAAAGACTCTAAAAATTAAATAAAAAATTAGTCTGCATTTTTTTCGAGTTCTGGAAATACAACTTGATGTGATCTATATGTTGTTTTGTCCTGACCGATGCTTATCCCTTTCCTCAATAGATTTTCTCTTTTTAAGTGCGCTTTTGGTGTGTTTGCGTAATTGTCCAGTGTTAAACGTTGTTTTGGGCCGGTTAAGTTTCAATTTTGGACCTAAAAAAATAAAAATGCATTAATGACACTGTGTAGCGGAAAAATTACAGATACATACCGTCAAATGCATTTTCCAGATTTTAGGTCCGAAATTGTCGAAAAGATGGCAGTTTAGATTTTTTTTCTAAATTTACATAATAAATAATAAATAAGTTTATTTCTCCAAATATTAATACAAATTATATATAAACATTTAAATAAACATTTTAAACGCAGAAGCAATGTTGCTTGTTAGCGTTGTTTTGTAATGTCTGGATAGTGTCACTATTTGGGTAAAATTGTCACATTTGAATTAAAAGTCACTAATCGAGTAATTTTGTTACAATCAGAGTTTTGAGCCACAATATTAAAATCTACTTTTTAATTAACACACCTTAAATGTGAGGTAATTTTAGAAAAAAATTCGTAGCTTATTTCTATTTACTTGTAAAAGTCATTTTTTAGTTCATTTTTAAATAATTTTAAAAGCATAAATTTTTTAGGTTGTTGGGTAGTAAATTAAAAAATTTTAAAGCTAAGAATTGTATAGATTTGTTCCCAATTTTTCTTTTTGCTTATTGGAACCACCATTTTTTTCATATGTAAAATCTTGTAGTATATTTTTTTGTTTATGTACTAACATTAAAATATTAATAACATAGATATGTTCTATAGCTTTGTGGTTAGCAGAGCTGTCAAAGTACTCTTAAATAGTACTTCAAGTACAAGTACCAAGTATTCATTAAAATGTACTTGCATTTTCAAGTAAATTGAAAAAGTAATTGGAGTACCACCCAAGTATTTTACTTGAAGTAAATCCAAGTACTTGAAGTAAAACAAAGTACTTGAAGTAAAACAAAGTACTTGAAGTACACCAAAGTACTTGAAGTAAAACAAAGTACTTGAAGTACACCAAAGTACTTGAAGTAAACCAAAGTACTTAAAGTACATAAAAATACTTGAAGTAATTAAAAGTACTTCAAGTAAAACAAATTATACTTGAGTAGTATTTTTTGTAAGGAAGTTAGAGGGTTTATTTCTCAAAAAGGGGTTTTCCAACAACTCCTAAAACCTTTAAGGACTGAGCGCTACGTCAATGGAAAGTGCCAGTCGGGAAAAACTATAGTTAGGAAAACAAGTAGGGTTGCTAAGTGTCCCGTTTTAAGTCGGGATCTTGTGCATCCGATGTCCGAAATAATATAAAATTTCGTATGTAAATTTATGGCAACAGGCCTACAATGCCGTACTCGGGTGAGCGCTTGGGCCTTAAACTATTATAGGAAATATTGGTTTTTCCCAAAATGGGTTTTTTCCCTGTGGTTGCCAACTGGTTGGCGTTGGCACCCGTTGGCATCCGATACATCTGCAAAAGCGAGTGTTTTCATATGGGTGCCTACAGCAGGTTGGCACCCAAAACCTATTTTTGGGAAATATCTTAATTTCCCATCAACACAAAATCAAGTCAGAACAACCTAACTTCAATTTTGATGTCGTTTCCATTTTATTAGTGGAAATTTTGTAAATTCGAGTACTTGGTTGATTTTTTAGTTCAAGTACTTTTTATTTACTTGGAGTACTTTCTTTACTTAAAGTACTTTTTTTTACTTGAAGTACTTTTTTTTACTTCAAGTACATCGTAATACTTCAAGTACTTAAATAAATGCTTCGAGTATTTTACTTGGTCAAATCAAGTAAAAATCCAAGTATCTTCATAAAAACTAATCAAGTACAAGTACAAGTACCTCCTAATAAAAAGTACTTGAAGTAAAATACTTTGTACTTCAAGTATTTTACTTCAAGTACTTTTTATTAGGAGGAGTAAAATTTTACTTGAAGTACTTCCAGTTTTGACAGCTCTGGTGGTTAGTTGTGGTTAGTTGTGTATACTTTCGCCTTAATAAACAATTGATCCCTAAAATATTTCTTGTTTCTGTTACAAACAGTATCAATAGATTACGTTATTGTTGTTTACCTTTTTAATTAGAAAATTTAATAGGAGGAACAATAAAAATACACCTCATTGGTCAGTTCAAAAAGCTCCTTGCTGGCGAAAAATTTGTCAAAATACACGGTAAGGGTTTTCGTAAAGTTAAAAATGGATGGTGCGTTTTAACACTTTTAAAAATTTATATTGTAGTTAAAATTAAACGAATACATAAATAAAAACGTATTTTTTTATAAACAATATTTAGTTGACGGCTTACTACGGAAAATTAAAGTTTAAATTTCTAAGTTCTTTATGGTTTAAAATATGATATGAACACTAATTTAGATAAAGGACATTGTAAAATCAATATTTACTTCAGTTTTAACTTACAAGGTAACTGAAATACGAAAAGGGTTTAAAAATAAAAAAAAATCGCTCTGTATGTCAAAAACAAAGACAGTCATAAAAAAATTTAATCATATTTCTTTCATCAAAAAATAGCGACACTTCTCGAAAACCGCAAGTCTCTATCACTAAGAATAACCTTGCAGGGTATCTTCCTGCAATTGCAACAAAATTCGAACAGCCTTTTCAGCCACTATAAGATTAAACCCAATTTTTTGTGCGTTTGTGGACTAGTGTTTATAATTTTAGTAAATGACGTGGCACAATGAATACAAGGTAGGATCACCAGCGATCCAAAATCGGTTCGCTTTGCGCAATGACGTAGCAATGTGACTTCGTGCCAAAATTTAAATAGAAAACCTGCAATCTTTGTGAATATTTTGCCATTTTTAAATGTTAGGCTTATTTTAAAGATATGGAATTTTAATATAACAAATTATCTTAAACTTCAACTAGTTTTAGAGTCACAAAACTGCCGAAAAGCAAAATAAAACGCTAAACAAATTGATAAAAATACCACTATAAACATACGGATTCAACTTAATTTAAAACAAATTTTGGCGAGAAGCGGTAACGTAGTAGAAGGTGTTAAAACGTCAGTATTACGTGATTTCAAGTGCCAAATTAAAATAATGGAGGATTCGCGGCTTTTTCATTATTTTGGTGCTTGTGATGTCTGTTTTCTATGGTTTAACGACTATTTGGATTGCAAATTTATCGATTTAATCAGTTAATTCCCTAATGAATGAATAGGTACAATTATAAAAAAAATCATAGAGGAAAATATTTACTTGTTGACTTGGAAACAGCTAATATCTTATTGAATGGAAAGTTCGGTTTTTATCTTATCTTTTTGACTTATTACTTGCCTTTCTAAAGACCTTACATTTGAATTTAAACTTAAAAGCGTATTAAACGGTTAATAGGTAAATTGACACACGCGTGACATATACGTAAACCGTTTCGTTTTTGCGAGGATTTGCGGGTTAAGCACGGTTAGAAAGATGGTGGAAAGAACTCATCAATCAGTAGTTAAAAACGGTATGTCGCGAAAAAATCCTTTTAGTCACATTACTACGTAATAAACCCCGGCCTATTTATTCTTTGTGAGTAAATGATGGCAGTTGCAAAATAATAAACGTACGGTTAAAATCCTATTTGAAAAATAAAAAAGTTTGTATTTCGTCCAATTTTTTTAATTAAAACAAAATCCTAGAGCGCTTTCAGGTAAAACCATCATCAGTGCTATTTGTCGCCAAGCCGGAGTCGTAGCAATTTGAGCACACCTAATATGAAACAGGACATTAACAAACTATTACATTATAAAATAAAATTAAAAATAAAATTTAAGGGTGTATTATGTAATAGTTTATTAATGTCTTGCTATATATTCTGTATTCTCAAATTGCTACGATAGCTTTTGATACGATGATGGTTTTAAGCTAGATTTTGTTTTAATAAAAAAATGGGCGAAATACAAATTTTCTTCATTTCCTATATTCTTACGTGCTCACAGACACAATCAAGTTTTAAAATCCTATTTCACTTTTGGTAATCATAATGTTGTCTAATATCCATAAAAGCAACATCCACACAAACATTTTTATTAAATAACAAAGACTTTTCTTTCATTAATTTTTATTTACCAAAAAACTTGAAAAATATGTAACCAGGTTAAAAAAAAAGTACAAGTCCGACAGGCAATAAACAAAATTATTTTTACCTGGAGGTATAAACTTCAATGGTTCGTTCCTCCCTAAAATCGGCCAAGTTATCCAAGAAACTCAAAACGTTGTAGAAGGAAGGGCTTTTGTGCATTCTGGGACTCGATTGTCGAGAATCGCCTTTATCGGAAACGGGTTTTCTGCGATCTTTGACGGCGTGCATGAAGGGAGTGAGAAACGCATCGGGTTCGGGTTTTGGTTCCGGAGGTTCTTCTTTAAAAACGGGTATTTTGTTGAGGGGAACAGTGGGTTGTAGTTTGCGTTCTTCTAGTAGCATCTGTCGGAACATTATATAGTATATTAAGTATTAAGGTCAGTACATTGGCGGATTTACAATTTATGGGGCTCTACGCTTAATAATTTTTGGGGTCCCTCGCCTCTACCCCCTACTTTTTTTTAAATATATAACCACCAACTACCTGTTTTTTAATACAAAATAAAACAAATATTTTTAATTTAAATTTATTGATAAATTAAAACAAAATCATAACAAAACGAAATAAAAATATTAAGTTAATAGAAAAAATATATCTAAAATCAAAACCAAAACTGTTTAATTCGTAATCAATACACCGATTTTAGACATGATTAGTAGTCTAGAAACAATACGACTCCAGGGACCAGAAGCGGAAGAATTTCGATGGAAAGTTAGAACTGTCTTGGAAAGAAAACAAAGTAACTCCACTAATTTAAATGAAAATGAACTAGTAGCTCTTAAAGAGCTTCAAAATGATAAAACTATCAAAATTCTTCCAGCAGACAAAGGAAGCCACTTGTCATGGATACAATCACTTACGATCGAAAAATAGATGAAGTTCTTCGGAAGGTAAATACAGATCACTTGATCAAGATCCAACAGCATCCATAGAGAACAAAATTTACAGGACCTTAAGGAAATACAAAAACTTTCTGACCGATGAAACAAGAAAAACTTTAACACCACATAACAGTAAACCTCCTCATCTCTATGGATTACCGAAAATTCACAAGGACAATACACCCTTAAGGCCCATTACCAGTTCTAGAAACGCACCCACGACTGCATTGGCAAAACACCTTTTAGACCTAATTAAACCACTGGTCGGTAAGACTCCATCTTTTGTTAAAAACTCTAGTCATTTTGTTAACATCCTCAAAAATGTAGAAATAGGACCAGACGATACTTTTGTTAGTTTTGATGTAGAAAGTCTATACACAAACGTACCAGTAGAAGAATCGTTAAGTATTATCCGAGCCAAGCTTAAAGAAGATAAAACACTAGTAGAACGCACCCCCTGCCACTGGATGGAGTGATGGAGTTGTTGGAGCTTTGCCTCCGTAGTTCCTACTTTCAGGTGAAAGATGAGTTCTACGCACAGGATGATGGGCTTCCCATGGGTTCATCGCTCTCCCCAGTGGTAGCTAATATTTATATGGAATGGTTTGAGGAACATGCAATTAAAACTTCAGTAATTAAACCAAAAGTTAAAGAACACAAAAAACATACGGAACGAGGTGAAACGTCGAAGTCAGGTATTGCCGAACACGCTTGGTCAAAACAACACCGCATACAATGGTCGGAAGCAAAAACCATTCATAAAGAAACCCACTGGAAGAAAAGAAAATTTAAGGAAGCTGCAATTATTGTAAACAACCAAAATGTATTTAGCAAACCTAGTGTAGAAATTCCGAATATCTGGCTGCCGTTGCTGAACCGTGAAAAGTCGGTCAAGCTTCGGTGAACAAGGGATAGTATATAAGTCGTAGCTTTTAGGAATAGCTTTTAGTTATCACTTGAAAACGGTTGGAGATACATCACTAACCGAAACGCTGTGTAACAATTAACAAATAAAGACAATGGAAGTCCAAGATTTTAGTGTTATTGAAACCATTACATTGTCTAACACTTTCAAAGAAACGTTTTAAGATACTAAATTTAAAAAATAAACCAATCAAATTATGCTCGTTAAATTTGCTTCAAATAAGTAAAATAAGCGAAATATAAAATTTTTCACGAATGTTTAGTTTTATTTAAAAATTTTCCCTGTGATACTCGAAAATGTCAAACTTTTTAGTCGAAACGTCATATGACACTTAGTACCTAAAATTTAAATAGTGACTCTTGTACCATTTCATTGCGTTTTTTAAATTTATCTAAAAATATATTTTTGTAATTTATAGGGAATATTAGATCTTGAAATATTAAAGTTACTGGTTTAGGGCATTTTTAGGTTTTTATTGATCCTTAATAAAGTTGAGTGTTAAAAAACCATGAAATTTGAGACCAAAATGATGTATAAATTAAAACATGTGACAAAGTATTTCGTCTGAATATTACCCATACCTCTATATGAAAATGCATGCCAATACCACCTATTTTCTAAAAATAATTAATAAATGTGGAAATTTGATCAGAGTAATATAAGCTGTAATAAAATTAATATACAGACATGAATTTAACAATTTCTTATTTCTATTACCCAGAACATTCTTTGTATTCTGTTAAAGGACTGTTACCAACTTTTAAAATATGTGTTTAGTTCATAGAATTGTGGGAAGTTTGAATTATTAAATTAAGGTTATTAATTTACTTAAATTAATTTCCTTAGATTTTCCATTCCGACGGCCATTTTAAAGGATCCTGAGGGCGTTAGATTCATATATTTTGAACTATTCTTGCATCCTGTATTAAAGAAATTTTCCAAATTTTTACGTTGCTATAAAAGGCGATAGCAACCTTTAAAAAGTGGTCAGAGTTAAATCGACTATCGAGCTGACCATTTCGTGACATTGACGACTAAATAGTAAAGTAGCATAGTTACGTAGTACTGTTATTACCATAGAAACGTATGCTAACCTAATTGCTAGGAACAAATCTAGTGTTTTTATACGAGGTGTTTTGGAACACTATATCTCTTGAACATAATTTAAGATTCTGCAAATAATGGTGGTAAACAGTTGATTGCCTTCTTCTTTAAGATTTATTAATAATTAAAGCTTAAAACATAGTGGGTTTTTTTATATTCTTTTTAGACCATATTTTTAATCTGTGCCACATTAATAACGTGTGTCTATGAGTCGAATACATAAAATATCTTAATGTTATTTTTTATACACCTTATCAGGGCCGTTCCTAGGGTATCTGCCGCCCGGGTGCGAGAATAATTTTGCCGCCCCTTCCCCCAAAGTTGTTAAAAATTTACAAATAAAGTAAATCTAAGTAAAAAAAAAACTTGTACAAATATACACGTTTATTTAAGAGAATATAATGTTACAACTTATTTGTAATGTAATAAAGAAATAAATACATAATTCTACATACAGGCAAGGATGCTAACATATCTACTATTTCTACTAATAAGTTTTACAGTAAAGTTTGCTTTTCTACCCTTTTTTTTTTTAATGCAAATGTCCAAAATTTTTGACACATCCATATTTTCTGACAGCTTTTTTAATACTAATAATGGATAAGTCTGAAAGCCTTTCTTCCCCATTGTGGATCGTAGATAATTTTTATTAATTTAAGTTTAAAAAAGCTTTTTCCCCACTAGCTACTGTGACAGGTAATGTTAAGAAAATTCGATAGAAATTACTAAATTTGGAAATAGTAGATAACATTATTTGTGAATAGGTAGTTAATAAATTCAATGCGTTCATTTGAGGAAATAGGGTGCAACATTGTCAATTTCATCATATAAATCATAAAATATCTTTGATTTTTACATGAATCACATAAAGTATTCTCGAGAGCTTTAAAATTTGAAATCTAATTGATTTATCCATTTAAAGGAAATTATATAGGTTTTAAGAAAATTAAACAATGTATCATGCTTTTTTATTTGCTCGAACCTTTCTTCCAATTTTGATAATGCGGTGTCCAAATTACAAAGTAAAAATTAATTTTGAATTGGTCAGCCGGTTTAGGTGCCTCGTCTTCACACTCGTAATCAAATAATCGCTTTTTTGTTCGGGGTCTCACAAATTAATCGGAGAAAACGAAGGGTCACACTCCGATATCATCGGCAATTTTTTGGCCTCTTCTAAAATATCTTAAAACCTTTTTATTTGTCTAATATTAGATAAATGTTTTCTTGCTCCAAATTAAAACGATATTAGGTAGTGTAAAATCTGACTCCTGCATCACTTTATTTGAATATTAACTTTTTGTTAACACATTACTCCATGTAATAATAGAACAAATAAATTTAAAGACTTGATTTTTAAGAGTAATGAATTTGCCATATTTCTGGTTTAGGGTCTCTGCTGTTATCAGAATAAAGTGCAAATAAAGCGTCATATTTTTGGGCCCAAAATTTTGTCTGAGAACTTTAAAGAAAAGTTTTTTAATGATAAAGTTGGGATTTCATTTTAAAACTTCCTGCACAATAAAGAAATTTGTAATTTCTAATATATCTAAATAATATTTAGAATAGACATAAACAAATAATATTAGAATAGTGTATTTTAATGATAATATTTAGAAAATATTCATGTTTATATTAATTTATTGAAAATTAATTTTTCCTTTTTTTTTTTTGGCGGCCGCCCCCCCCCCTAGGCTTGCCGCCCGGGCCCCGCCCCTCTGCCCCCGGGTCGGAACGGCCCTGCCCTTGTGTTAGAATAATTAACATATAAATTACCTCCCCCTCGAACTCTTCTAACTGATTATACAATTCTCCACCCTCGATATAATCCTATTAACATTAAGATAAAACGGGGTCCACGGTTTCGTCACCTTTGTCGTCGTCTTTATTTTCACTTTTTTCGTTTAAACCCGACCGCGCTGCTCCCCACCTTTTAATTTGGTCGTTTTGTTTAAATTATCTTTCTCTTACCGTTGCCCTTTGTCACCTTCGGGGTTTTGTCTTTAATTGGAGCCCCTTTTACCTTTTCCGTCGCCAATATGATAACACTGTCTTTCTTCCTCGAAGATCGGCTCACACTGCTTTTGATTTTCTTCGATATTGCTTCGGGTTCCAGTGAGTGGTGATGTCATTGGTGTAAAGTATGGTCCTAAGAAATAAAAACTACACTAAATATTTTAATTCTTTAAAAAGAATTATATGAAGATCCTAACAATTAGGATGAAATTTTAAGCATAATTGAATAGAATAAAATTCAACACATATATCCTTAAGAACAAAAATTTTTCCTGAAAACAAGAAAAGGTTTTACTAAATTGTAGGAAAGGTTATGAATAATATTAACACGTTTTGTTTAATAGTGCTTTTTAGTGGTTAATATAAATTAAGCAAATCTAAAGAGGCAGAAATTTCAGCAGTAGATATGGTAACTAACATACAGGGTGTCCCAGAATATGTGGGCAATCTTTCGGAATCTAATAGAGAACCTAAAAATTTTCTGATAAGTTCCCATAAACTTTTTTCCTATGACCCTCCCCTACGGAGATACAGGTACATAACGGACGCCCCTGGAAATCGTTTTTGTTTAAATAACTTTTAAAATACTAGGCGTAAATTAATATTTTTTATAAGGGTGTCCCAAAAGTAATAAAGAAACTTTGAGTCAAAATAATGGTTTACGTAAACTTCCTTATCCGAAAGTTAATAATGGGGTGTTAAACTTTTTTTGCTATGGTTTTTTCTTAATAAAATTTTAACCAAAGACCTAGCGGTATAAAATTTGAGATCGAGGTTTTCGAGGCGAAAATTTAAATTTGTCCACCAAAGGCCAGGGCGGCCTCCTTCACTTTTTTAAACGTAACTTTTTAGGCTTGATTATTGACCTTTTATTAAAAAATAAGTTACTATTCCCCATCAAAAATGTATACTTTATTTAAGTCTCTGGGAAAGGCCGTTTTCGAAAAACGCACTTTAAATTTGCAATTTTTTTATGGAAAATAAATTTTTTTCCAATTGTTTTTAAATTTGATTGGATACCAAACACGCTGATCGTCCACAAAAACCCGAAAACGTCCAACCCCAAAATCACCCTCAAAAGTCACTGGGGCTTTGGAGACTTTGAGGGTGATTTTGGGGGGTTGAGGCGTTTTCGGGTTTTGTGCCCTAAAACTTTGATCAGCGTCTTTAAATTTATGCAAATTTAAAAACAATTGAAAAATTTTTTTCCATAAAAAAATTGAAGATCAAAGTGCGTTTATCTCGAAAACGGATGCTCCAGAGACTTAAAAAAGAAATTTTTAGCGATGGTTTATAGTTACTTATTTTTTAATAAACAGTTTAATATTCTAAGCCAAAAAAAAAAGTTGCTTTAAAACGGGGAAGCCACTGGCGCCTCTAGTAGAAAAAAACGTGGACGAATTTAAATTTCTCGCCTCAAAAAATCCCCAGATCCCATATTTTGTACCGCTAGGTCATTTGATTAAAGAATTATTAAAAAAAACGAAAGCAAAATTAAAAGTTTAACACCCTGTATCTTTGTTATTATTAATTTTCGGATAAGGCAAGTTTACGTAAATTCAATTTTTAAAATTGTTGTTGCCCTGCGTCCCATTACTTTTGGGACACCCTGTATATGATGGTTAGTAGGTAAGTCTTTTTAAAATGAACCCATTAAGTCATATTTGGCCAGGGACGGGCTAGCTCTTAACAATAATAGCAATTTTTTAACACCTATATGATAAAGACATAGCAATATTATTTTTGGAAAAGCTTTAACCTTTAAATTAAAAAAGGTATTTTTGATTGACATCGATAAAATTGACTGTTTTTGAGAAATAAAACATCATGGTTTGTAATTTTTTTTACATTATACAGGGCTTTTTTCAAATTGTACGTCAATATTTAGGGACGGGAATTTTTGGGTTCATTTTAAAAAGAAAAATTCCTATGAACGTATGTCCTATACGTCTTAACTTTTAAGATACAGGGTGATAAAATTTTTAAAAATAAATCATTTATTATTAAGATCTGTTATGCCACTTTAGATATTTAAATGAATTTGACTAGTGTACCATTCTTTTTATTTCCACCATTGGGGTTCGTACAGAAATTTGACCTGCCCATTTACATAAGTATATACTCTTCAAATTTAGTTGCGATTAATTTTGCAGATTTGACCTTGAAATGCCCCTGACCCTGACCTGATGGGGTCAAACTGACCCCGGATTCGGATTCAACGACCCAAAAACATAAAGATACCATGGTTAAGTCTTTCGGACCTTCAACTTTTTTTTGTGGGGCTGCGTAATCGTTCTGACATGTTTCTTTCTACCATTCAGAATTCCCATCACCTATCTCAAAAGGGAGCGTTGGTTCGAACCTCACACCTGACACCATGTAAAGATATACAGGGTGGCCCAACACATTCGCCTCGGTTTTTCTAAGAGAAATGAAAAGAGTTGGAAAAAAACTTTTAGCACAGTTAAATGTTGGTCTGTGGGGAGCATATTTTAAAATTATTTTGAAATATACAGGGTGACCCAAAATAAAAGTACATATCAAAGTTATATTTTTTCTTAGGGAACACCCCATATTTTTTTTTATTTTTTAGATACTATAGACCAAATAGAGGTGGGTTATTATTATAATTCCTATACCTGAAACTGACTGTTTCTGAGAAATTTAGAGAAATTAAAAAATACCGACCATTTTTTAAAAATTGTTTACACCCTGTAACATATAAGGAGCTGCTCGTCATTAAATTTACTGCTTAGCTAAAGGGTTTAAGTTAACTATTACATAAAAGTTTTACCTCAATATTATACAGAGTGGTGAAAAAAATTGCCTCAAAGTTTGGACATACATTTTATTAAATAACTTCCTAAAGTTAAATGTAACACCCTATATTTAATGGCCTATTTTGACGCAGAACTAGATTGCCTTTAAAACTATATTAGGGTTTCCTATACCTATCTCTTCTGCTTTTTATGCAAAAAACGTTTTTATATTTGACTTATGAATAATTTCTTTATCTTAAAAATGGAACACTCTGTACTGTATAGGATGACGCCTGTTAGAATACCTTTGGGCATATACTTTTGATGCAAATAAACATATTTCTTAACACTCACCGATTACCAAAATCATTTCATCTTCCGTATTTTAACTAATTAAAATGTAATAATCATTCAAAACGATTATAATTTTAAGCTACTCGTAGCTTAAACAATGATAATCATTTGATTAGCAAGTGTCACTGTCAAATATTTTTGTTTGCAAATAATAATTAACGTCATCTAGGTCAAAGCCTACTATTATTGAAAAAATATAAATATAATCGTACCTTTGGTAATAGTCATATTGAAATGTATGTTTTTATTGACCCCATAATAATATTATTTTGGGATTTAATTTACCATAAAGTCCAATACATTTGCTAAGAAACAAGGTCATTTTAACATATTTCGTTCCAACAATAATTAAGTTAGGTGTACCTTTTACTATATTTTGATTCTTTTATATTTTAGAAATGGCAATAAACTGGAGTTTTTACTTTTGCCTGCATTTTGCCTCAGATACATCTTATTTTTAAAAATTTAGACTTGTGCTTTTAGCGAGGAGCAGCTCCTTATATGTTACAGGGTGTAAACAGTTTTTAAAATATGGTCTGAATTTTTTAATTTCTCTAAATTTCTCAGAAACGGTCAGTTTTAGGTATAGGAATTATAACAATAACTCACCTTTATTTGGTCTATAGAATCTAAAAAAATAAAAATATATGGGGTGTTCCATAAGAAAAAATATAACTTTGATATGTACTTCTTTTTTGGGTCACCCTGTATATTTCAAAATAATTTTAAAATATGCTCCCCACAGACCAACATATGACTGTGCTAAAAGTTTTTTTCCAACTTTTTTCATTTCTCGTAGAAAAACCGAGGCGAATGTGGTGGGCCACCCTGTATATAGTAAATTTTATAATTCTTCTATGACCTTTCTAATGTGTTTCTTTCTACCATTCAATATTCCTATTACCCATCTCAAAAGGGAGCGTGAACAAAGATCCTTAACGTCAAAGGCGCAACGCGACAATAGTTTTCTTTCTATACACACCTGTAACATCTACGGAAAGTTGAGATGCCTTTTGTTTCGTTACGGTGGCCTCCTGGTAATTGAGTTGTATATCTTGTGGTTTTTGTGGTTTTGTCTGGTCTAACAGTTTCGTTTCGATGATGCTTTTTGGTGGTATTGGGTGGTCATTAGTTGACTTTGGTGAAGCTATAAAAAAAGAACAAGAGTTTTAATTACAGATATTGTAACACGCGATGCTTTTGGTCCTCTGTAACCAAAACAGGTATGCCGAAAGTGTCTACTTTCTACACCAATGTCAGTGCAAAAATAAATTAAAAAATCAGTAATTTAAAAAATAAAGTCACCCAAAAATAATAGAAGAATATCCTAAAACAATCAAATTTACAATAAATACATCATTATCCATAAACATCTGTTTTTATTTAAACCTACATATTATGTCGATTACTGGTGCTTTCTTTCTTTAAAACGAAGAGTTTATTACCACTTTCTATTTTTTTTAAAGCCATTATTTTATCCATTGATCATTTTCTCTATTTAACATTTTTCTATAAATATATAACTAAAAATTAACCAACGATTGCAATGCCCAGAAGAGCTTTTTTCTATCTATAAATTTTCTTCTCTCCAGGTTATGTTATGCTAATCCAGCCAAAATGAGGGTTTGTGCACTTGAAATTATAGCAACAGTTTAACTGAAATTTATTAATATAGACCAGGAAAATTACTTAAAAATAAATCAATTTTGCCATACAACTCGGATCGGGATGGGGTTTTCGACATCTTACTCGAAAAAGTACCAGAAATTCATTGTACATATGAAAGGGAGCTGGTCGATTCAAAGTGCATCTCGGGTGCATAAAGTACATCTCCGAAATCGCATAATTCTTTCAAAAATATACAAAGTCGCTAAAATAATGTAAAATAACGTAGAAATTACTCCCCTGGGGTTTCCAAGAGCACTGATTTTGAACTTGACTTCGAAACACTCCTACGATGCCAAGAGGTTGCTTCGCGGGGGTGAATATTGGCCAAAATCATCCCTAAACGATCGTGCGCGAGAATCCGGATTAAAGGTATTTCTTGGAGGTTTTTGGGGGGCGCTGATTCGATTTCCGCCATTGGGTCAACCCTACGGCCGATGGAGGTGGCCCTGCGGGTGTAAATTTTTGCCAAAATTGCGAGTCTAGAAAAAGCATTGTTCTCAAAAGAAATATTTTTTAAACACGCTAAGACCACAAGATTTTTTGACAAAATTCAAGGAACGACGCAAAGAGAATTCCACGCACATGAACTGCGTCGACAGTGTCCCGGTGTAACGCTTTCTTCCGGTTCTTGGAGACCAATATGAAAAATCTTTGCTTTTAATCGGTAACTTGGATTGCTGCTTTTGATCGCCATCGTGGGTCTCTGCCTTTGATCGGCATCGTAGGTCTCTGCTTTTGATCGGTATCAAGGTTTTGGTATCAATCAAAATCTCGGCAGTACTCAACCGAAAATATCTTCAAGTGTTTTCTAGTGTTGGGTATATGACGTACATCGATAAATTGTTAGCGATTGCAAGTAACTAAACAAAAAATATCTTCAATATGCTTTTTAGATGCAGTTTTGACCATAATTCACCACGACAGCCACTTCGGTATAGGTTGTTCCAATGACGATTTCGAATCAGCTTCAAAACCCCAAAAGTACCTTTGATCGTTCTGCGACCTATCTTAAGGAATGATTTTCTCCAAAATTACCCGAAGCCACTCTGCGGAACATAGGGTTGTTCGAGGTCGGATTCGAATCAGCGCGTCCGAAAACCCCCAGGGAGTAACTCTGGTCCGGATTCTCGCGTCCTTTCCTGCAGGGGTAATTTCGGGCAAAATTCACATCCTGGCATCGTACGGGTGTTTTCAGGTCAGATTTAAAATCAGCGCGGTCAAAACCCCAGGGAGTAGCTTTGGTCCTGACTCCCGAGTCCTTTCATGCAGGGATAATTTCGGCCAATTTTGGCCAAAATTCACCCCCTAGGAGTCACCCTCAGACATCGTAGGGGTGTGTCGAGGTCAAATTCAGATTTTTGAAGGCGCTGACTCCGCCTTTAAAAATCTACGAGAAGTAATTTTTACGTTATTTTACATTATTTTATTGACCTTGTATATTTTTGAAAGAATTATGCAATTTCGGGGGTGCACTTTATGCACCGAATGCACTTTGGGTCGACCAGCTCCTTCTTACATGTACCGGGTGTTCCACTAAGAGAGGTAGTCGGCTATATCTCAGAAACTACTAATAGTATAACTTTCGGGAATTTTTTTGTTTGATAAAAGCGACCAAGAGAATTTGCTGAAAATAATTTTTAAGTCTGTGGGATGGCCGCTAGGGGGCGTAAGGGTAACGTCAAAACATAAAAATATCCATTTCTCAAAAAATATCAAATAAAGTGCATCAATAAATGGTACTTTTTTAATCTTTAATGTTTTCTAAACAAAGAAGCTTCAGGTGTAATTTTTGTCAGTTCTAAAATAAAGTGGTGGGGGAAGGTTAAAGTTTAATTTAGAAAAGTGCTAATAACTCCGGTTTTCTTTAACCGAATTTAGTGAACTTGGTCTCGTTTAGAAGAGCATTTTAAGCATAATTTTCAGGTGTATAAACTATTGCCACACTTACCTCACAAACGCCGCTAGATGGCGTCAAGGTAAAAACTAACTTATTTTACGAAATTTTTTGAAAAATTTAAATACAATGATATATACCTTTTTACATATTTATATAGAGAAAAAAAAATCCCAACAAAACGGCAAAAACCGCAATTTAATATCTCTTTTTAAACCGAATATATTAGCAAAAATATAAATACGACATAGAGACGTAATGCATTTAACGACACAATGTTTTCTACTAGGCCGATTTCTTTAGGTAAAAATTAAATTTATAAATTTTTACAAAATCTAATGACATACGGCATGATTATTACTAATTTGAACCCATATAACGATATTAAACAACATTAGATAATTACCAACCTATAACTGTAATAATCCATCGAGCGTGGTCCTTATCAAGTTAGCTTTGAAAACAAAAGGATGCTGAAATATCAAAAATCCAACAATTTTTATTTCAAAATATTATTTTTAATGTTGTGCTATTGTGTTCTTTTGCCTCTGTTGCTTGAGAATTAAACTCTACATAAGCTAAAACGTTGATGACATTTTCCTCAGTTCTACGGCGTCTGCAGTGTAAGGGGCAAAGAACATTTCCCGTGGTACGAAAGCGATTTGCTAAACAAGTGAACATTCTGCTGCGGGCTGCCGTACCGGCGAGTCTGAGGTTATCTCAATGCATACAGCCTTACAGCCATTGTCGCATTTTGTAGACACTTAAAATAAATAGCAATAATATCAACTGCTTCTTTAAGCAAAGCAGGCATTTTTAAAGAACACAATAGCACAACACTAAAAATAATATTTTGAAATAAAAATTGTTGGATTTTTGACCTTTTAGCATCCTTTTGTTTTTAAAGCTAACTTGATAAGGACCACGCTCTATGGATTATTACAGTTATAGGTTGGTAATTATCTAATGTTGTCTAATATCGTTAAATGGGTTGAAATAAGTAAAAATTAGGTAGTATGTCATTAGATTTTGTAAAAATTTATAAATTTAATTTTTACCTAAAGAAATCGGCCTAGTAGAAAACATTGTGTCGTTAAATGCGTTACGTCTCTATGTCGTATTTATATTTTAGCTAATATATTCGGTTTGAAAAGAGATATTAAATTGCGGTTTTTGCCGTTTTGTTGGGATTTTTTTTCTCTATATAAATGTGTAAAAAGGTATATTTCTATTGTATTTAAATCTTTCAAAAAATTTCGTAAAATAAGTAAGTTTTTACCTTGACGCCCTCCAGCGGCGTTTGTGAGATAAGTGTAGCTATAGTTTATAGACCTGAAAATAATGCTTAAAATGCTCTTCTAAACGAGACCAAGTTCACTAAATTCGGTTAAAGCAAACCAAAGTTATTAGCACTTTTATAAATTAAACTTTAACCTTCCCCCACCACTTTATTTTAGAACTGACAAAAATTACACCTGAAGCTTCTTTGTTTAGGAAACATTAAAGATTGAAATAGTACCACTTATTGACACACTCTATTTGATATTTTTTTAGGAAATGTATATTTTTATGTTTTGACGTTACCCTTACGCCCCCTAGCGGCCATCCCACAGACTTGAAAATAATTTCCAGCAATTTCTCTTGGTCGCTTTTATCTAAAAAAATTTTTCCCGAAAGTTATACTATTAGTAGTTTCTGAGATATAGCCGACTACCTCTCTTGGTGGAACACCCGGTACAATGAATTTCTGGTACTTTCCCGAGTAAGATGTCGAAAACCGCATCCCGATCCAAGTTGTCTGGCAAATTCGATTTATTTTTGCCTAAATTGCTGTAATTTTCCTGGTCTATAAGTATCAACCACAAATTCATGTAATATTACTAAAAATCTGTAAATACTTTTATCCGCAGTAAATATGTAAAGTCAAAAGAAATAATTTTATCTACAATGCATACATACATCCCGATTCCTTTTTTCTCTCTTCACAGGTAGGCCCCGCTTCTTTGGCGCCAAAAACTATGTCCATATCCAAATTGTCTTCAGAACTTTTTTCGGTGCTGTTTTCTGTATCCACTTCCAGCTTTAAAGCACTCTGTGCGTCGTAATCGCCGTGACTGGACGAAACTACAATCGAGTGTGTTTTATCCTCGCTTCCATCGACCGATTTTAGATCGTTTTCCAGTAATTTATTTAATATGTTTAACTGATCTCCTGCTGAACCTTCTGGCTCGGTTTGGTCAAATAGTGCTAGATTAACTACCTAAAAAAGGATTTTTGTATAAAAAACTCAGATTGGGACGCACAAGATACAATTCTGTCATCAGCAGACAATAAGAAAGTAAAATGGGTATTGTTGCAGAAACACGTCTGGCAACATGAATGCTACTTTTCCATAGTCGTCAGTACGCTAACATTCCTTTCCTAGTTTTTGTAAAATAATAAAAATATTTTTTAAACCAGTAAAATTCCTAAATTATCTGGACGACAGCGCCATAAATCTATAAATAGCTTAAAAGAAAACAAGTCGACGAATTTTGTTGCAAAAGAACGGTGCAACGGTAAGAAACCGGAGCACATCCAATCGGAATTCGTGATTTCGCGCGCCAAAAAACAGTTGCTTGAGGTTTTACCGAAACAAGGGAGAGGGGAACGGGTCGAGAGAGTGCGACAAGAGAAAAAATCCAGTAGGGCAATTGGCATGATGAGTGAAGCTTAATTGTCCGAAGTTCTATCTGTTTCTTACGATATGAACAAAAAATTTCTCGTATTTTTGGGCAAATCGCTGAAATGTTCTATTAAGTATTTGATAGAAAAATGGTATTTTTTTTCTATGGTTTAATACAGAGTATACATTTTTCTCAGCTAATAAAGCTATTCTAAAAATTTTTCAGTATCAGTTTTTAATTCACATACTACGTAGAGGTTTAAAGTAAACCAGAAATAAGGTATGTGATTAAAGTGACGTAATGAACAGTAGCAGGGCAGGATTTGGCTGAAGTTGTGAATTAAAAAAATGATGCTAAATGGTATATTAGGAAAATAGGTCTTATCTAAACTTTTTATTAATATAATTTGTCAATAATTTCTTCCGAGTGTCACAGGAGTGACAAGTGATACGGGGTGTTTTAATATTTTCTAAATGTGACTTAAAATATTCTGACTTCTCTTATGTAATAAAAATTTTTTTAATTGTGTCATAATGTCATTATATCTTAACGCTATATAGTCTCCACAGTCGGAAGGCGATTCCAGTTTTTAGTAAAATATGAATATTTTTTTTTGCTTAATTAAATAAAATTTTGCACCAATTTTAAGGGCAAATTTTGTAACTTTTTTTCTCATACTTTGTAAATTTAAGGCATTTATAAAAATCTGAACATTTAGTATTGTCAGTAAATAGTAAGCTATGTTTCATTCCAAACTCTGGACAAATTGATTTTAAGACGATCAGTGCTTATTTTAAAGGTAATTTTGACCATTTACCTTCCTTTTTGATTTTTTTAAGTAAAATTGATTTCTAAAAATTTGTCAAGGAAAAATTATACTCTTTAGAAATTTTATATTTGTAAAAATTGACTTGAGTTACTGATACGCCCCATTGGCGTATCACACTATATTTTGTGGAGTAGTGAATTGTATATTTTTTGTAAATAAAAACTTGTGTACAGTTATTCTATTCATTGTGTCTTAATTAGCAATAGTCATTTTCTTCTTCTTCTTCTTCTTCTTCTTCCTGGGAGCCGTCTTTCACTACCGGAGCGCAGCCTCTTGGACTTTTTGTGCCTAATCTCCCATTGTCTTTTATACCAATCCTCCCATTAGTCTTGTTCCTTCTACAAGTCTGTATAACCCCGAGACTGGTTGGTTGATATATTCCTGTGGGCTCATTTTCGGTTGGCCAAATAATGCCTGTCTTTTGTGATTTAACGCTTCACATTCACACAGTATGTGGTAGGCTGTTTCTTTCCCCTCGTCGCACATTCTGCAACTTGGGTTCCCATTGTATGAGCGTATCTTGTGTAGGTGCCCTCTTAGGTTATTGTGCCCTGTTAGCAACCCTACTGTTATGCGAAGTCTTTGCCTACTTTGTCTGAGTTGTTCTTCCTTCGTTCTTTTGGATAGGCTCCTTATGAAGCCCTTTCCATGTCTTATTCTACCGAGGTTTTCCCAGTATTCCTTGTGTTTGTTTCGGATCCATTCCCTGGTTTGCCCTCGTGCTGTGGTTTTGGTCACTCCAAGGGCAGGTTCTGGTCCAAAGTATGGTGTGGATGACCCATGTCTTGTTAGCTCATCCGCTTTTTCGTTGCCTTCTATTCCCGAATGTCTTAGTACCCACAGGAGAGTTACCCTGTTGCGTTCTCCCAGGACCTCCAATTCTTTTTGGCATTCCCATGTCAGCTTAGACGTCACCTTGGGGTTTCATTTTAGTCATTTTAGTCAAGCCTTAATTTGTACCTATGTTTTTTAGTTCATATTTAGTCGACAGCAGAGTCTGTCGGCAACTACTTATAGTGCGGAACGCAACGATTAACGTTTCCCCACCAAGTATCAAATAGACATCCCACAAAACTAGTAACGTTAGAATAGAGCCAAACTAGACAGGAATAAAGAACGACAGCTTTAAATTCCGAATATCAAGGGCTTTTCTTAACAAATTGGGAGAATCTGAAATATTTATTTCACATGATATCATATTTTGATTCAGAAAAATCTTAAATGCCACCTAACAAAGACAACCAAAATACGTCAAGAATTTAAAGAATCTGGCAACTAAGGCTACGGTTTCTATAGATGCCAATTTGCACGAAAATGCCTTCTGACGAGTACGTCCGAAATCCTCGTCAGAACAAGGTGGTTACACTGTACGCGTGTTCTGATATTCTGATAGTCAATACGTTTCTGCCGCAATGCAAAGATGGACGAATTTAATGAATTTTATTTTCTTGAGCGTCTACTTATTATGTTATTGTTGTTGAATGGTGAAAAACAGAGCATGTTAACTAGTTATTTGACAGTAGAGACGACAAAGGAGAAAACTGAACTCCAAATCGATCCAGATAAAGTAGACATCGTAGTTAAATATGTTTGTCTTTTGCAAAACGTAATTATCTATAACAGGGGTCTCCAAACTACGGCCCGAGGGCCACATCCGGCCCGCGGACAGATTTTGTCCGGCCCGCGGAGAGCTAGCATACTTGAAAACTCCTTTTAGAGAACAAATAAGTTTTATAGCAAATTAAATTTAGTTTACTGAAGTATTCTAATTTTATGTTGAATAATTATTAATATGACATCTACATTGATATGGTCATGGGCTAACTCCGCTAACTCATAACATTCTTGTAGGCTTATTGTTATTGTTTTTGTGATAAGTTGGATAAAGAAACACAGAATTGTATGAGTAAAGACATGTATAATATGCAGAAAATTTAACTTCAGTATATAATAACTAACAAATTATTGAAATGAATCTAACTAACATTTTATACATTTTAAATAATCACATAACTTATAACAAACATAATGACATATGAAATCCTAATGAGATTTATGTAATTGAGATTTTCCACTGACAATAGTTTGTAGTTGTGGACTAATTTTACTTGTACCAATTATTAAAAGAGATTTAAGATGCTCATCAGTTAATTTCGATCTGTAAACATTTTTTGTGTACTTCATTTTGGAGAAGGTTTTCTCACACAAATAAGTAGTACCAAAAACAGAAAACAGACCACGAGCAAATTTATGCAAATTATCAAATTGTGTCAGTGGAAGACTCTTATAAAATTCCAACAAAGATGAGTTTTGATATTTGTTCTTAATTATATCACTGCATTGTAGATCAATCATTTCCATTTGAAGTTCCGGGGCTAGGGTTTCAATGTCAGTATCAAAAGGATTCTGAAAATCTTAATTTGATTCGCAATGGCATCAAAGTCCGAGAAACGAGTATCAAAATTTATCTTCAAAGCACTCAAAGTTTCGATTACAAAATCGATAGGAAACTCAGTCTCAGTAGTGTGGCTGAATATTTCACATGTTTTAAAATGTGAAAAACATTTACTTCGTAGTTGTGATTGAAACAGTCTCAATTTCTTCCGGAATGATTTGATATTAGTGTATAAATCAGGAAGATGCTGGTTTTCTCCTTGCAATCCCAAATTCAACACACATGTTTGTCAAATCAACATAGAATGCTAACTTCCACAGCCATGCGTTGTTTTGTAATTCAGTAAGAGGGCGATGCTTTTCATTCAAAAAAAATTTCGATCACTGCTCGAAGTTCAAAAAAGCGCTGAAGGACTTTCCCACAACTAAGCCAGCGTACGGCAGTATGATAAGGTAAGTCAGTTTCTCCAATCTCGTCAATAAATTGTCGGAATTGTCGGTGATTCAGCCCAAAAGATCTGATAAAATTAACAGTTGATATGACTGGTTTCAGAACGTCAGACATATCCAAACATTTTCCGCACAAAGACTGTTGATGAATGATACAATGTAAGACTAATGGTTTTGAACCACCGTCATTTTCTACAGCCTTTGACACAAGAGCGACCACTCCTTTATCTTTCCCACTCATGTTTTGCCTCCATCAGTTGTAATACATTTCAAGTTTTTCCATCGAAGGTTCTTTTGATTAATGGCCATTTCAACTCCTTTAAAAATATCTGTACCAGTAGTTGTGCCATGAATACTATACATATCAAGAAGTTCTTCGTGCACTTCATAGCTTTTATCTACTCCTCGAATATAAATCAACACCTGAGCAGTATCTGACACATCCGTTGACTCATCCAAGGCCAAAGAAAACCACTCAAAATGTCCATTTTTGTCGAACAGTTGAGAGGATATATTTTCAGCGATGTTTTCTACCCTTCGAGCCACAGTGTTTGCTGACATACTGACAGTTTTTAATAAATTTACCTTTTCAGAGCACATTTCTTCGGCTACTGCAATTATGCATTCTTTGATCATTTCTCCATCGGTGAATGGTTTTCCACGTTTTGCAATTTCAAGAGCCACACGAAAGCTGGCACGAGTTGCAGCCTCTTGTTCAGTTTTGAGTTTTGTAAATGAAGATTGCTGCGATTTCAATCCGCGCTGCATAGCTTCGAATTTTTCTGTCCGCAAACTTCCTGTATATTTTGAGTAATTTTGAAAATTTTTGTTTCATAATGACGTTTAATGTTATATTCTTTGAGAACGGCTATGCTTTCATTGCAAATCAAACATAGCGCCTTGTTACTGGACTCAATTACGAAATACTGAATGTTCCACTGATCTTTGAATTTTCTGCATTCACTATCAATTTTTCGCTTCTTTTCCATACTACTAATTCACACACAAAAGCAACAATTCAAATCAAAATACTGTTATAAAGATGTCTTAAACTTAAACACGCACAAACACGTTTTAAGGATAGCAATTTTTTAAATTAAACAACAGGTAAAGGAACTGACTTGTGGTTGCGCCACTAGCCTTTTATATTTTCCCAAATTTAAATGCCATCTAGAAGTGAGGGGAAGACACAGAACTTTTCGAACAACGAGATTATTCTGTACGTGCTTTTAGCCCCATTGTTAGCGATAGAAGGTTCCTTTTCCGTTTTGTGTCCACCAGATGTCGTCACGTTACTAATCATGGCTCGTACTCACCAATCTAGAAATTACAGATAATGACAGGAAAATTAATAATATGCAGTGTTGCCGTTTTGCGGACTTTACCCGATTTGCACCCTTTTTTAAACGTTGAGTATTTTTTCGACTTTTTTTTCATCAGTGGACTTTTCACTTCTTACCACCGGCAACAATGATAATATGGTTTTGGCCCTCGGAACTTACTGGAGTAATCAGTATGGCCCTAAGGCTGGAAAGTTTGGAGACCCCTGATCTATAAGGAAGGTTTTACTTTCGTTGATATTCCTGAGATGGGTTTTGAACCCCTACACAATGGGCCAGTTTTATGGAGACATAATCAATACGCAAGAAGTGCGAATGAAGCCAGATAAAGGTTGAAAAATTATTTTGTTAGTCGAGCAGGTGAAACTCTGTTTCAATAAAACCGAACCTAATAATCCTTAGCTCTACAAGTCATGTTCTGGATGGTTAAAAATGTAAACATTAATTCTAATTGCCTATAATAGAAACCCCACAAAAAAATAAACAATTGTAGTTACTGGTAGTGTTGAGTTCTGTAGAAACTTTTTACCAACAGTTGCCTAGAAATATCTCTATTGTAAGAGTTTTTGCATCTCATTTCCCAAAAACACATGTTCTCGTACAATAGACTAATTAATTTATCTTTATCCATGGTTTTACTCCAAATTCAACTGATAAAAATACCCAAAGCAGAAACTGGTGGCACGAAAAAATCAAATTTGTTTGAACGCTCAAATCGTTCTGACGAGGATGTGCATGTTCTGACGTGGTTGTTGCTGCCAGTGTAAACACCTTCATTGGATAACAGGTGTTTGTTTGTTGGGACGAATTCGTCAGAATTCGCATCCACAGTCCATACCTTAGGAACTAGATCAAGAAACACCAAAGATGTACAAGGTTATTCATTTTAAAATAAACAGGGCTTTATTTTTAAACTTTCCTGTACTTTTTTAAAAAACGAATATAGCCATTTTATGTATTTTTTTTTTCGTAGAATTCAATAATCTAATCACAAAAACATTTGAAAAAAAAACAATAGAGTTAAAGAGTGGGGGTTTTTTAAATGAAATACCTCGTATATTTTTCTATTAATATAGAGATTTTTAAGAGGAATTCGGTGATATAGGGTTTCTGGGTTTATTTCCTGCGGGTTCTGCTGCAATTGTCTAAAAACTGCATGATACTATAAGGATAGTTTCACCTGAAAAAGCCTGCTGCCACAGGTCGCAGGTGCTTATTTATCAAAGTCAAAAATTTTGAAAATTCTAAGGTTTTCATCAGAAGAACGGCTCTAAATTATAACTCTCTATTATAAATGTGGAGAAAACGCCAGAGAAACACAACGAAGATATGTTGCAAATTTCCATCGAAATAACTCAGTAAAAACGATTTTAAAACTGAAGGTCTTATTTAAAGAAACAAAATCGTTACATATTAGAAAGTGGACTACAATGAGAAAAATAAATCGGGATCGACCTATTCTAAATTATTTTACTTTGTATCTCATGAAGTCAATTACTGACGCAGTTAGAGACTTGAGGTATGGCCCTGCAAGAAGAAGAGTAACCTATGCAACGGTTCAGAGAACACTAAAAAATTTTAAGTATCTTCCTTATCACGTTCTTCCAGTGCAGCATTTAACACGTGAACAAAAAGAACTTCGCTTTTAATTTGTTTCCCAAATTTTAATCCATGAACAAGATAACGTCCCTACCTTGTTTCAAACGATTTTTTGGACGGACGAAGCTACGTTCACTACATCGGGAATGTTTAACCGACGCAATACGCACAGCTGGGCAAGACAAAATCCCAGGAAATTTCAAAGATTAAAACCAAGGGAAATATTCTCCTCATGGCTGGTTTGGGGTGCTTAACAATAGAATTATCGGGCTAATATTCTATAAGGGATCCTTTTAAATGGGGAAAGATATCTGTCTTCTTGAAAACGATATTGAGGACATTTTAGAAGAATTGCCACCCGAAACGTATCCGATAATTTTGCATAAAGACGGGCCGCCCCATGCTGTTCGTCAAGTTTGGGATCACACCGCCAATACAATCAGTGGATTGACGTTATGGCGCTATTAGATAGCCATCTAATTTGTCCAGATATTACAATTTTGGACACTTTTCTATTAAAATTTAAAGAATGTCTTTACCAAAATGGGAACACAAACACGGAAAAAAATGGGGAGAAAATAGTAAATGAAAAATTTAAACGTCTTAACCAAGAACCTCAAATAATATCGGCGAGCTTAGAAAGACTAAGGAGGGGCTATAGATAATGTTTCGAAAATAACGGGGGTCATAAAGAACATTTAAATTATTAGTAATATTATGATTTTTTATTATAAATGTTCTTATTACCACCATATTTTATCTCGTATTGTATTTTAATTTTTTTTCGTTTATTGTAATTTTGCTGCTTGATTTAGAAATATATATATATTTTCATATTATTTTTAAATATCATATAATTTCCCCGTTCTTCTGATGAAAACCTTAAAAAGTAATAAACGTTTTTTTTTAAAATTCTGGATTTGACAAATAAGCACCGGACCTGTGGCAGCCAAGTTTTTTCAGGTGCAGCTATCCTTATAGAATCATGCAGTTTTTAGACGATTGCAGCAGAATTGCGGGGAAGTAAACCCAGCAACCCCTATATCACCAGATTCCTCGGAAAATCCCTTTCTAATGATATAACCCACAAAACCCTGTTCAGGTTTTGGGATTCCATGTACTGGACGAGGAAGAACCGAAAAGGCTGTTCTTGCTAACCACGCATGAAGATGGTATAGGATTTAAAAAATTATACAAGAGAGCAGCCTTTTTTAAATTCAGAAAAGCAGCAGTTATCAGCGAAATTATTAGATGTTTGGCAAATCGTCGGGGGGAATCTAGAAATCATTTAAAAATTTAAAAATTTAAAGCTTAAGCCCAAGAAAATTCCTAACGAATGACGAATGCGTGATGCAAGGGTGCATTTAGTCTCCTTTAACTTATTTATTTTTTGGGCAAACATTCATGGAGATACTTAGCAAGTTCAACGTTTTTTAAATAAATTAAGACAAAAAAATTTCCAAGCAACAACTTTCTTTAAATTTTACCTGTTTTTTAAGGGTACGATTTCTCCGTCTTTCAATTTTGGGGGCCCCCTGGGGGAAACTTGGTTTCGTTGATAAGATCAGGTTTATCGAAACTTTTCGGTCAGTTTTTTGAGCATTTTTCCAAATGCAGTTCGTTTTCAAGTTTTTTTGAGTTCGTTCGTGATATGGGACGCTTGGAAACCCGCGGTGTGAGCGTTCAAGGCTTTCCTTATAAACGGAGGAATAGTAGGTTTTTTTGTGCGAGCGTTTCGGGGAAATTGCAGTTATCGTGAATTTTTTCTTCTCCGGAGGCTATGTGAACTAAAAACCATATGTTCATTGCTTTATCAGCTTTATAGACCGCTGAAAAAAAGACCAATCGTACCCAGTATCCCCTTTTTAAATAGTGAATATTGACTACAGACTGATCATTTATTGATAAGTTTTACGGTTTTATAGAAGGACGTGGTTTATTGCCAAAAAAAAAAACCCAAAAAAAAAAAAAATACCCATTTGGAACAAGTGTTTAGATGTCATCTAATCGATATATACGAATCGATAAATGAACTTTAAAAAACTTTAATTTAGCATACAGTTTTCTTTCAAAACGAACCCCCCAAAATATCTTTAAAAAAAAACACTCACCAAAAACAAAGAAACACGTCGATTTAGATATACAGGGAAAGAATTTCGTATTTTATAAAATTTTATCGGTCACCTCCTAACCTCCAGTTAACCTACTTTGATATGTCAAATGGCAACCCCCATAGGGGACACACAGTGGGCATGAAATTTGCTATCCAACAGTACTAAGAAATTTTAAAACGAAGGACGGGAAACGACTTGAAGTAAAAATGTGGTTAATTATTTTTCGTGTTCAAATAATTTATTTTATCAAATGCTCAAAATGTGCGCCGTTATTGGCGAGACAAGCTTGTTTTGAAATTTCGCAGACCATTTTAGTGTGCATTCATTCTAATTATTATTTTTTTTGTTACCTGCTACAGCAAACACTGCAATAGCACAAGTTTTTAAGACGTTTAGGAACCAGTTAAATATTATATGTTAGGATTGTCATTTTGACATCGTTAGTTTAAAATTAAGAATCTTGATTTTAAAATGGTGTATACTCTAGCAGAGAGAATAGAAATAATTTTCCTTTTGGGGCTGAAGATCGATGCGCGCGTAGAACCGCCAGAGTATTCAATGAGAGGCATCAAAATAAAAACGGGGGGATAAATATGTAATGGAATTGGTGCGTAAGTTTGAAGAAACGGGGTTGTACAAAAGAAAAATACTAATAAAGGGTTTTAGACGAAGCACGCCAGGTTGAGGTATAGGACAGTTCGAATAGATCCACTTGGGTTTTTCCCAAAAGTTTCTAAGCTGCCCAAATTTTTTACGGGTTCCGTGCACAAAATTTTGAAAAAGAATAATTTTTTCCATAAAAATACAAATTCTTCTGAACTCAACGAAGACGATTATGATAGAAGAATAAATTTTTCGAATCAATGTGCCAAAAATTCGAAGCCCCCCATTTGATAAAAAAAATCTGCTTTTCTGACGAATCAACTTTTTTCTTAAATGGAATTCTTAATAGACATAACTGCAGATATTGGGATAATGAAAATCCGCACATATTTCGGAAGGACATACTAAAATTTCCCGAAAGATCAACGTTTGGGCAGGTATTTAGGAAAAAAAATTTACGGGCCCTTCTTTCTGGAAGAAAATTTAACTGGACAACTGTATCTAACCTTTTTTGGAAAAAAGAGATATACCCTTCTATCGTCCAATCTTTGGAAAATCAGGTGGATGAAAAGGTGCTATGTAACTCAGTGAAAATAATTTGCATTTCCAGAAGATGGAGCCCTCCCCACTATGCTTTAGCAGTTCGAGAGGGCTCAATGAACAGTTTCCAGGCACATGGATAGGCAGACGAGGTGCCATCGTATGGCCACACGGTCTCCAGACTTAACTCCTCTAGACTTTTTCCTCTGGGGTTTTTAAAAAAATAAAGTGTACAAAACGCCACCTGCAAATATTCAAGAACTTAAATGTAGAATTACACTAGAATGCAGAGGTATTGAAAACTTTCGCCAACGTTCGCGAAGAATTTCAAAACAGACTTTATTTTTTCCCCAATAACGGCGCACATTTAGCATTTGATATAATAAATTATTTGAACACGATAAACTAATTAAACACTTTTTTTCTTTAATGTTTACGTCCATCGATTTAAAGTTTTTATTGTTGGTGCAAATTTTGCCGCTTACAATGATGTGTCACATATGGGGGTTGCCATTTGACATATCAAAGTGAGGTTAACTGGGGTTAGGGGGTGACCGATAAAATTTTATCAAATACGAAATTAAACTTCCCCTGTATATCTAAATGACGTGTTTCTTTGTTTTTTTGGTGAGTGTTTTTTAAAGATATTTAGGGGGTTGTTTTGAAAGCCCCCGTATTAAGCACGATTGTTCTCAAACCCCCTTTTTTCAAAAAAAAGCCAAGGTCAAGGATGACGGGTCTAGTGAAAACGTCAGGAGGCACCTGAAAACATAGTGTTGCCAACGTTCAAAATATAAATAGTGCCCTTCGTAAATAACTTGATTATATCTGGGTTTAGTTTATACATTAACTCATTATCCCTGAAATATTTTTTCATATCTTTTTTGGGGGTAAATCCAGGGGTTTTTTTGTTTTTTTCGATTTTTTTTTCCTCTTTGTACTTTTCTGACTGCTTTTATGAACGGGCTTCCTGGTGATTCGAGTATTTTGTCCAACCTTTTGAATAACTATTATAAAATTTAAATGATTCAATTTAAAATGTAACAGTGGTTATTTCAACACTTTAATGGAAACATTAGGAAGGGGTGGGTCAATACAGATTATATTGATTACACTGGTCCACAAAATAAAAAAGTGGTGTGTGCTGGTTGTCTGACTAAGATTTTCTGGCGTATTTTTTTCCGCTAAACATGAATTTAATTTCAAAATGGGGGGTCAAACAGCAAGATATCGAGAAAAATCCAAAAAACCGATACGGTACATTGACCGGCAAAAACCTGCTACCACGGAATGTTTGGACTACAATTTATAAAACAAAAAAAATAAAGCTTTTAAATTTCAATATAGAAATTTATGTAAACATTTTAGATAAGATAAATAATAAAGAAGATCATATTGCAAATAAACAGTACTGAACTTGTAATCGTTTATATTTAAAAAATACATATTATTGACTTTTTATTATATGTTCTAAATGTGACCTCCTCCAAAACAGACTTCATAACGATGTTCTAAGTTTGGGGTCATGTTATTGAAAAAAGGGTTGTCTCAGAGCTGCGAAAAGACTCTAACGGCACCTTTTTCATCGATGGTTGTGGCCCCGTTTGAAAACTGCTTTTTTTGCCATGCCCCAAATGTATGCGTCTGGAGGGTGGGGTCTGGAGAATGTGAAGAATAAGGGAATCAGTAAATCGTGAAATGAATTTGCGGAAATTTCTTTAAAAATTTTTACGAATTGCGGCGTATGGAAGGCCCCCCGCTAAAAAAAATTTGGGTTTAAAATCCAAAATTACGTGCACGACAGAATTGACGAGATCAGGGATAAATCGTGTTAAAATGTGTCTGTACCTCTGTTGATTAAGGTGACTTGCCTACCATTCTCTTCGATGAAGTACGGACCAATGATTCCGTGTCCGGGGACAGCACCCAGACACTCACTTTTGCCTTTTTAAAAGGGAAACCCCGAACCTCATCGGGTCTGGCAAAGCCCAGAAACGATTTGTCCGAGATTCCTAGCTTGACAATAAAAAGTGCTTCGTCTGAAAACCAAACATTTTTCAAAAATTCAGGATTTTCATACTGTAACGCGAGAATTCTGGCGCAATATTCCCTCTACGGGGTAATCCCGAGGATGTAGTTGTTGATGTACCTGAAACATACGAAAATGCACCCAGCTCCTTCAGGATTCTTTGAAAGGAAGTTTTTTTTAAATCAAGTTGTAACGCTGTCCTTGCCTGGCTGGCTTTCGGATTTTGTAAGATTTGCTCAAAAACACGTTCATGGTTATTGTTGTTGTTAACGTCCTGGGGCCCCATTTCCTTTTTGTTGGCACAATACACTACCCGTATTTCTGAACTTTTCAATAACCTTCAAAATTACCTTCTTGGGAAAAGTTTTTTAAATTGGGAATTGATCAGACACGTATAGAAATTGCACCATTATGTCCCCTTCCCCAGAGCGAAAATAATGCTCTACCAAAAAACTTTCTCCTCTGTACTTAAACCAAACAATTAGGCCCTTCAATTACTTGTTTGAGTTTAGACAGGTCTATACTAGCTAACGAGTGTGACCCCACGCATAAAAACACCGCCAACTTAGTTTCAGTACTGTTTATTTTGGGCAATACTGTAAAAAAAAATGTAATTTTAACAGAAAATTTTAGTCCATAATAAGTTTTTTTTTCAATATTGTGATTTTTTTTTTTTTTTTATTATAAATTGTTTATTTTATTTATTTTAATCTTAAATCACTTAAATTATGCAAAGATAATCCAAAAATAAAAAAATAATAATTTTTTAAATATTTGCCAGGGTTTTGAAAAAATTCCAAAAATTCGGTTTTTCAATTATAACTCGAAAAATATTTTATTTAAACAAAATATAATAAATTAAGTTTTATTAAAAATACAAAATCTAGGTCATATAAACTTTCGTGTATTTTTTTTAGTTTTTTAAAAAATTAACGTTTTAAATTAAAAAAAAAACAAATATATAACCCTTTTTTTGATTTTTTCTGAACCCAATTTTGACTTCAAGATTCCCTGTTTAGCGGAAAAAAAATACGCCAGAAAATCTTAGTCCGTCTCCCTGCACACACCACTTTTTTTATTTTGTGGACCAGTGTTAATAAAGGGGGTATTTAATGTGCTACTAGAAGCACAAGAAAGGACAGAAATGCTGTCAAAATTGTAACAAAAAGTGGGCCACAGACGACCACAGTAATTTGACAAACGGTGGAAGCGCTGGAAAATTTTCTTGCTAATTAATTACCTAAATTAGCAATTTATTTTACATTCAAAAAATAGGAACACTAATTATAATTTTAAAATATTAATAGTCAAATTTTACGTAATGTCATATTCGTATTAAGTACTATGTGGCTACAATGAGCTGTTAGTTTAACTGGAGAAAGCATCGATTTGGCATAAGCGTGGCATCATAAACGCACATTCTTAGGTTCTGCCTAGCGATAAATGACCATCTGTACTGAAAAAATAAAATCCACCCAAACCCGGGAAAATGATTATACAGATACTATTTTGTCGTAAAACGTCTGCCAAGTATCTTTTTTTTATTTACTTGATAGATATTATGATTCAATTTGAATAAAAATAATAAAATAAAATTACACACATGTAATTTTATTACATTTACAATAATGTATTAAAATTACATCAAAATAAGCTCTACTATTGTATTTTAAACTGTGAATAATATTTGTTATTTTATTACTATAAAATATAACACAGAAAATAATGATTCAAAATATTTTTCTTTTTGGCAGCTACTAATAGAGGCGCGACAACGTGACAACAGCGGATTTTTCGTAGAAGCGTACTTTGCCACCTTCAGCTTCGCTGAAATACAAAAT